>LJJS01001748.1:33646-120128 GCA_001447215.1 Diaporthe aspalathi
GGATGGGGTTCTGGTGCTCCTCCAAACAAACAACAATCCCAAAAGAGGCTGCCTGCCCCTTGTTTTTTTTGTTGTCCTCCCCTTACACCCCCCTGGACTGACAGCGCAACGTCACTTTGTCTTGTCTCGTCTTGTCTTTACCCTGCTCCTGCTGCTGCTGCTGCTGCTGCTGCTGCTGCTGCTGGAGGAGGATTGTTCGCCTGGCCCGGTCATCACAGCCGCTACTGGTTGAAGGGGGGCTCGACAAAGGAGCACCCAAACCCACCGACCTCGCTTTTGCTCGCCTTCCAAACCTTGCAGATTCCCCCACTATTATTGCTCGTCTGAGGGAGACCTCACCGACTTGACTGCTGTGACGGCAGGGCCGCCAACTTGGCCACTTGTACTCCCACTCCCACTCCCACTCCCACACACCCTCTGCTCCAACCTGCGGCCTGCCGCACTCCCTGGTTGATGAGATAGATCATAGCCAACCCGAGCGCATCATCTCCAGCGCCAGCCACAATGTCCAGTGGGAACACCATCAAGGTCGTCGCCCGGTTCCGGCCCCAGAACCGGGTCGAGAATGAGTCGGGCGGCCAGCCCATCGTCAGGTTCGAGGGCGATGACAGCTGCACCGTCGATGTATGTTTCCCAGCTTCTCCTCTGCAGACAGCAACTCCCTCAGCATCGCTCCCCGTCACGACCCGCCGATGGTGGTGCCCTCTGTGGCTTCCGATCGCTGACTATCATGTCCTCCCATAGTCCAAGGAGGCCCAAGGCTCCTTCACCTTCGACCGCGTCTTCAACATGCAATGCAGACAATCTGACATCTTCGACTACTCAATCCGACCAACTGTCGACGATCTTCTGAACGGTTACAATGGAACAGTCTTCGCCTATGGTCAGACCGGTGCTGGAAAGTCATATACCATGATGGGTTCGAGCATCGATGACGAGGAAGGCCGAGGTGTCATCCCACGTATCGTCGAGCAGATTTTCGCGAGCATCATGTCCAGCCCCAGTACGATAGAATACACCGTCCGGGTCAGCTACATGGAGATCTACATGGAGCGGATCCGGGACCTGATGGCCCCTCAGAACGATAACCTCCCCGTCCATGAGGAGAAGAACCGGGGCGTCTACGTCAAGGGTCTCCTGGAGATTTATGTTTCGAGCGTACAGGAGGTCTACGAGGTCATGCGAAGGGGCGGCAACGCACGAGCCGTCGCTGCGACCAACATGAACCAGGAATCGTCCCGTTCGCACTCCATCTTCGTCATCACGGTCACGCAGAAGAACGTCGAGACGGGTTCGGCCAAGAGTGGCCAGCTATTCTTGGTCGACTTGGCTGGTAGCGAGAAGGTTGGCAAGACTGGAGCCAGCGGTCAGACGCTGGAAGAGGCGAAGAAGATCAACAAGAGTTTGAGTGCGCTGGGCATGGTCATCAACTCCTTGACGGACGGCAAATCATCGCATGTGCCATACCGTGACTCAAAGCTCACCCGGATCTTGCAGGAGTCCCTGGGAGGTAACAGTCGGACAACCCTGATCATCAACTGTTCGCCAAGTAGCTACAACGATGCCGAAACCCTTAGCACCCTGCGCTTCGGTATGCGAGCGAAGTCGATCAAGAACAAGGCCAAGGTCAATGCAGAGTTGAGCCCCTTGGAACTGAAGCAGCTCCTAGGAAAGGCCAAGACGCAGATCACGACGTTCGAAAATTACATCGTGAACCTGGAAGGAGAAGTCCAGCAGTGGCGAGCAGGCGAGCAGGTTCCCAAGGAGAAGTGGGTGCCCTCGTTATCAGCGGATGGCGCAACCAAATCCTTGCCGGCCAGGCCCTCCACTCCCTCAAGACTCATCCCAGAGAGTCGTGCGGAAACGCCTGCCGCATCTGAACGGGCTGGGACACCCTCGATACCCATGGACAAGGACGAGCGTGAGGAGTTCCTGCGCAGGGAGAATGAGCTTCAGGACCAGCTTTCTGAGAAGGAGTCACAAGCTGTCACTGCAGAGAAGGCCTTGCGCGAGGCAAAGGAGGAGCTGGGTCTCCTCAAGGAGCATGACAGCAAGGTCAGCAAGGACAACGACAAGCTGAACGCTGAAGTAAATGAGGTCAAGATGCAGCTGGAGAGGCTCAGTTTCGAAGGCAAGGAGGCTCAGATCACCATGGACGCCCTCAAGGAAGCCAATGCGGAGCTCACTGCCGAGCTTGACGAAGTGAAGCAGCAGCTGATGGACGTCAAGATGGGCGCCAAGGAGAGTGGTGCCGTTCTCGATGAGAAGGAGAAGAAGAAGGCGGAGAAGATGGCTCAGATGATGGCTGGCTTCGACCTTGGCAGCGACGTTTTCAGCGACAACGAGCAGTCCATCGCCGAGGCCATCAAGCAACTGGACCACTTCCAGGAGATCAGCTCTGGGGGCGATACAATCCCAACAGAGGATCTCAAGGCTCTCCGAGAGAGGCTTGTCGCAACGCAAGGCATCGTGCGACAAGCTGAGCTTTCACTCTACAGCTCGTCACCGAGCAACTCCGACGCTAAGCGCCGTGCTGAGCTCGAGGCCCGCCTTGACAGTCTTCAGCGGGAGTATGAGGACTTGTTGGCTCGTAACCTCGGCGAAGCCGATGCCGAAGAGGTCAAGGCCAGGCTCGAGCAGGCCTACGCTTCCAAGCAGGGTACCCAGATGGAACTCGTGGATGAGCTCAAGGCCGAGATCACCAAGACGGCCAGCGAGAACGAGCGCTTGAGGGTTCTCATCGAGGATCTCCAGCGGCAGGTCAAGTCCGGCAACGCGGCGCCGATGGACAACGGCAAGACCGTGGCGCAGCAGATGGCCGAGTTCGACGTTATGAAAAAGTCGCTGATGCGCGACCTTCAGAACAGGTGCGAGCGCGTCGTCGAGCTCGAGATCTCCCTGGACGAGACGCGGGAGCAGTACAACAATGTGCTGCGGTCGTCCAATAACCGGGCGCAACAGAAGAAGATGGCGTTCCTTGAGCGCAACCTGGAGCAGCTGACGCAGGTGCAGCGGCAGCTGGTCGAGCAGAACTCGAGCCTGAAGAAGGAGGTCGCCATCGCGGAGAGGAAACTCATTGCGAGAAATGAGCGCATCCAGAGTCTGGAGAGCCTTCTTCAGGACAGTCAGGAGAAGATGGCGCAGGCAAATCACAAGTATGTAGAAGAAGCCCGTGTGTTCAAAGGCGCCTTGCTAATTGCCATCTCTACAGGTTTGAGGTCCAGCTCGCCTCCGTCAAGGAGCGCCTGGAGGCTGCCAAGGCGGGCAGCACTCGCGGCCTGAACTCACCCGTCGGCGCAGGAGGATTCAGCTTCGCCGGCGCGGGCAGCAGAATCGCTAAGCCACTGCGCGGCGGCGGCGGAGACGCCACTGCCGCCAACCCTACCATCCAGAGCCTCCAGGACAACGCCAACAAGCGGTCGAGTTGGTTCTTCCAGAAGGGTTAAGGATTTTGTTTATTTCTTTGGCGGGGCAAATTTGTCGTTACCGGTACAAGAACGAAGATTTAGAAGAAACGACATCAACGAAGAGCCTGGGCGGGATACAGGTATCTCCCCCAGCCGACGAGTCAGCCGAGAAGGATACAGACAAAGAACTATACCCCTCTCCAGATGCCAGTTCCCTTTTCCCTTTGTCGAGTATAACACTTTACACAAGTCAGCCATTCAATAGAGGAGGAAGATCAACCCTTGGAGTTTCGCCGTGCTGATGCTGTTGGGGAGCTGAAGTGGCTTGCTTGGATTACCCCGGTCACTACAGAGGAGCCTATTTGTGGTTTTGGTCTGGTCCGTCCGCTCAGGACGAGGCGATGAAGTGAAGGGGGATATCGGCGCAATGTACTAGGCGGTCAGTATCGTCGCCCTTGGTTTTGCATCGCGAGGAGTGGGACCCATCCTTCAGCGTCTACTGTGTATTTCCACGTCTAGTAGTCTTCACAAGTCGCAATGCAAAGACTTATGATGATATACGTCATCGGCTGGAAGGCACTCGGGTCTACTCATTGTATTGTTGTAGGATCTGGTACTTGATTGTTTGAGATTCCGGCTAATACAAGCATTCCTTGAGGAAAAGGCCTCGGACGGGTGATGTCCGCTTGCCATGCATTTGCTCAAATTGCCCCATTACGTCGCTATCAAAACATGCATCATTTTCTGCTGCAAAAGAAAGGCTCCAGTAAAAGCATAACCCGAATTCAGAAGCAGTATTCCAATGTCCAAAGTGTCACGAGGCTATGAATGTGATCCCGATGTTATCCCCCACCTCGTTCTCTAGAAAGGACCTCATACCGACTCAGTTTCGCGCGAGCAATCTCTATTTGGAGTCAACGGGCTTGCTCGCCCTGACCATAAGCATGAACTCGGGCACAACGATGGCAACAAAGAGCACGTATGCGCTGAATGTGACGATCAGGATCTTGCCTATCAGCTTGTACAGGCGGATCCAGCTCTGACGCGAGAAGGTCGTCCAGGCGTCCTCTGCAGCATTGGGAGTCAGCTTTCACAGAACCAAGAGAGAAGTTCCATTATAGGGAATACGGTGGTCCGAAAAAGAAAATAGTCATTCTCGAGTGGGTTAAACATGTCTCCGGGAACTGCTTACTGAAGTTGACGTAGCCCTTCCCACCAACCACCGGGGGCTCAACCTTGCCTGCGAAGGATCGGTCGAAGGCGAGGATGGGGGCCTCGTCCGGCGGCAGGAGGCTGGCCTGCACGCGGACGAGCACGACCTGTGCGGGGATCACCAGGAACACCATCGCAGCAACGACCACGACGACGACGATGAGCGACTTCCAGACCGCGTCGCCGTCGTACTGGGGGACCTGGGTGGGTTTCCGAACGTCCCAGCGGGCGAGGCCCAGGACGTAGGCCAGGCCGATGGGCAGGTAGCCGACCAGCTCGGTGGCGGCCCAAAGTGCGACGGTGGGGACGACGGTGGCCTCGAAGGTCTTGCCGAAGGGCGGCAGGCGCTTGTAGAAGAGCTGGGTGGACGGCGCCGAGATGACGATATGGGTCCAGACCGTGGACAGCTGGACGGTCACGAGGGCGGCCAGGAGGACGCCGACGGAGCGGGGCACGAAGGGGATGCCGCTGAAGATGAGGCCGGCGGTGCCGGTGGCCACGGAGAGGACGACGGCGCAGGGCAGGCCGCGGAGGTTGGCGCTCCAGCCGGCGGTCTGCATGAGCAGGCGGTTGACGCGGCGGAGGGACGAGGTCACGAGGACGGGCTCCTGGTCAACCTTGATGGTCCGGTCGTTGAGCGGGGCGTTCTCCTCGTCGGCGTCGGTGTCGGCGTCCTCGTGGAGGTCGACGGGCTCGTATGGTGGCGGTTCCGGGTCTTCGATCATGGCGAGGGTCGGGTAGATGTGGGCCAGGGTGTAGCCGATGTAGAGGAATATGGGGAAGAAGACGAGGAAGTCGGCGAAGAAGACCAGCCATGCCCAGCCGGGCAGCTCGTTCATGTTCCCATCGCCGTCGCCAATGTAGGCCTCGCGCATCTCCAGCGCCCGCTTGGCAACCGAGCCAGTGAGCGCGGCAACCTCGTTCATCATCTTGGGTGGTGTTTTGATTCTTGGGTGGGGGAGGGGGAGACAGGATCTGGGTCCGTGTGGAATTGAGTCTGGGAAAAAGGAAACCAACGCCAGCAGCGAGGATGGGAAAGAGGAAACACGAGACTGCACAAAGGTGCAGTGACGGGCAAAGGGGCGGATCCTTTATGAGACTGAGAGCTGGCGGAGAGGGATTCCGAGCCGACCGGGCTGGGTTGGACAGGGGTCAGCTTCAGGCAGCAGGTGGTGATTTACAAGATGTACAGCCCCCACCGTGCCGCGAGGTTGCAGGAGGCCAGGGGCCCCCTGGCCAATGGTGGGGAGTCTCCAGTCGCCCCCCCAGTACAAGCCCGTATGCCCGTCTTCCCTGTCTTGCCTGCTTGGGCTTCCTGCTTGGGCTTCCTGCTTATTCCTTCGCTTCGGTGACTGGATGTGGCTTGCGGGGCATGCACACGACACGATGAGTGAGCCGCTTCGTAGTGCTTGCTGCCTATGATTGGTTTGGGCTTTTGCCCTTTGACGGCTCACCAAAAAAAAAAAAAACACGTCTTTGTTTCGAATGACGTGCAACGGGCAAGCGTAACTATGGCTCACGTTCGATGCTGGTTACTCCAACAATATGATCAATCAATCTTACTGCAGGCCCGGGGTTGCTCGGCTGCGTTGGGTATTGGACAGGCTTCAAATTGGAGGTCTGCATGGCTGTACTCACAACATGTATGTCAGCATCAGCAGTATCGGCGGGGAAACACAGACTGATTATCACCACCAGAGCTGCCTGCTCTGCGCCACTTGATCTGCTAAGGTGACGTAGCATCAACCCTGTTATGTACTATGGTAGGCTACTTTGGAGTTGATGCGGCTGAAGCAGTCAGGTAGACAGGTAGACTACTACATGTACATATGGTAAGCATGTGGCTGCAGAGACATCCGAGCCCACCGTGGCGAGCGGGGCCAAAGTAAGGCTGCAGGGGTTCGTGTTGCTGTGCCCTGAGCAGATCCCAATTAATTACGCTTCCCAGAACGCCGAGCAGACGATGTGACCATCCTCGCTCCGGCACGGCCAACGGTGTCGGTCACTTGGAGAATACCGCTTCCCTCTCTGTCTCTCTGCGGAGTGAATGTGTAAGTAGTCAAGGAGGCCGGGCATAGGAAGAGTCTCTGTCCTCTGCACAAGGGCAAGGAAGGACTGAGTGTGCCTAGGTACCAGTGGAACCCCGTCTGATAAACGTGAGATCGTAACCATGGAATTATTCTCAAGTAGACTGTGCACATCCAACAAGCTCCCTTGACAATGATGTTTGTCGATATTCAAGATGACCGCCGAGAACGCCTCGCTACCCTTGATGCTGATCCAGCCATGCCACCGTGCTTTCCCAGACTGCCAGATCGAACCACTGCCCCCCCCCCACCCACCGCCCCGAGGGCCACTGCCAAGCCATCAGAACAGCTTCAAGCCCGACGTCTTCGGGAGCCTGGTGCCGTTCAGCATGGCGCGACACTTCTTCGACCTCGCCTGCAGCCGCCGGAATGCCTCCTGGATGTGCCTCGGCTCGACCGGCGTCCTGCCCTCGCTCGGCGGGTCGAACAGGCCCTGGTTCAGCTTCCTCTTCTTGGTGCCGCTGGCGTTCTCGCCGCCCGTCCTCTCCCTCCACAGGTCCTCCTGCTCCTTGATGCGGAGCGCCTCCTCCGTCAGCGTCTGCACCATCTCGAAAGTCAGGAACCCGAGGATGTCCACGATGTCGTCCGACGGCTTGCTGTCCGTCACGATGCCGAACCCGGCCCACTCCCTGAACCGCTTGCCCTTGCGGTACGTGAACGACGCCTGCCGGTACTCGGACCAGGTCACGTACTCCTCCTTGGTCATCGCCTTGGTCCGCTCGTCGGCCTTGCGCAGCCGCTGCAGCGTGATGTAGTTCATCTCCTCCTCCTCCTCGTCCTCCTCGTCCTCCCTCTCGGGCACCTCCTGGCTGTAGAAGCTGCTCGGCTCCCACGGCAGCCCCACCTTGGCCTTCTTGTTCTTCTTGGCCGCCTCGTCCACGGGGCCGGCGCCCGGCATCACGCCCGCGCCCATCGCCGGGTCCTCTGCAGCGCCAATGTCCGCCTCGCCCCCCTTGTCCTCCGAGTCCTTGACGTTCTTGCGCACGTCCTTCCACGACAGGAACGTGCGCAGCCGCGACACCTTGGGCGCGTCGTCGCGGATCTGGAATATGAGGTCGTTGATGGTGATGGACCTCGAGCCCCGGCGCGCGGCGAGCTCAGTGCAGGAGCGCAGGATCTCGATGACCTGCTGGCGGACGATCTCCTCGATGATGCCCATGGTCTCAATCGACGGCTCACCCGTCTCGCCTGAGACGTACATCATCTGTTGGATCTCCTGGCGGTACTTGTACTGCTTGCCATCTTTGTCCGTCATATTGATCTGAGGCGTAATTATTTATGGCAGCTATAAAGTATGTATGAATTGATTTGTGTTTGAATGCACTGCCCAAATTTATTCTGATTGAATGAAGATGGGATTGCAAGAGAGTGATGGCTGAAAGGGGCCGAGAGCCTGAGACCAGTCCTAGTCGAAGCACAGACCCCGAACCCTAATTCTGACTTGGGGGGTTCAGCATTATGGTGTAAGTTGGACTACACACCTACCTGCTTGTGTACAATATTTAGACCACTACCACTAAAGTATATATTGTCAACACAGCAAGTCACCAATGACTCTTGAGGTATGTGCTCATCAGGAGATATCCATGCCGCGCGGACCTTCTAAGCGCGGACCTTTCCAACCCCAAGCAACAATGTAATGGCCAGCCAACAACTGCCACTCCTCCACCTCGTCCAGGCCCTCTAGCCCATCCACCCTCTCTTTCTCCCCTTCTGATACCCACTGGCCCCAGATACTGTCCACTGTCTTTTGTCTGACTTGTTTGAAACCGGCCTCCCTGAGTCGCTCCTCCTGGTCCTTTGGCTGCTTGTACACCTCCACGGTGGGCATCCTTATCCTCCTTGCCGCCAGGTTCGAGGCCATCTGCCTGCCAAAAGCATCATCCGGCTTCACAGGCTCGTAAATGACGAGTCCCAAATCCGGGATCTTGTCAACGAAGCACTTGATCACCTTCCGGGCCTCGGCCGTTTCGAGATAACAGAGACAGCACTCTGATATCAGCAGCGTCGGCACATCGATTCGGAGGCCTTCGAGCCTGCTGAGTAGGAAATCGCCCTCTGCATGGTCCCTGGTGAGGTCTCGCAAATCCAGTCCATGGCACAAGTACTGGTTGCCCTCTCCCTCTGGTGTGCTTCGCCAAGACGCGGACGCTGGCCCGTCGCCGCTTGGTATCGGGTCTGGGAGGACAGTCCTCAGGGCTGGGGTGGCCTGGACTATCATCCGCTTGCGTGAGCTGATGGCGGGAAAGTCGACCTCATGATAGACCAAACCGCGGTGGCGATTGTGCGAGGAGAACAAACGAAAACACCGTGTGTCAGTGCCGGCGCCCAGGGAGATGATCTGTCGCCTGGGGAGTGGCTCATCCGTGCCAGCGTCCTGTCCGAGGAAGGAGTCGATGAGCCTGTCCAACGCGGTGGTCCTCGTGTACGTGCCTCTGTTGATGATTGGGAGTCTCCTGTTTGGCTGTTGTCCCTGGACAAAATACTGCGCAAATGGATCGTCCAAATACCCCAGCTCCACGGCACTCAGACGCATCACAGCTGCATCGGTGTCGGTCCCCTGGACGGTGGCGTCCTGTTGGGCTTGACTCGAAGCTCCTGCGCCGGAATGGCCACCCCGGCCTCGATTCCGCCCTCGCAGCCCACGATTTGAGCCGCGCAGTGAAAGTAGATTTGGGATAGAGGGCGCTTGCATATCCCGCTGCTGAGACATGAGGGGTTCGATTTTTTCTATAAAACAAATTAAAAAAAAAAAAAAAGAGCTGTGAAGGAAGCGAGACTTAATTTCAGCTGCGAGCCCGGGACCTGGTGTTTTGGTGGAGTGTGATGAATGATCAAAGCTCGTAAGTACCTGTGGCCGCAGGAAGGAGGTTGGTTGGTACATTCCACTGTTGTTAAGTAACATTGAACTGCAGCGGCAGCCCCACCTGGGGAGCTTGGAGCTCCCTGGGCCTGAAGCTTATGTCTTCCTTGGAGTCGAGGTACACGTACTGTACCTCTGGGCGTACATGTAAGGCATAACCCCGCATGCAGTGACAGCCCTGCCACAATGGTTAGGCAACTTCTAGAAGCAGTTTGATTACAGCGTGGAGTCCGTCACAGTACCGCATCTTTATTTGTCACTCCCTGGAGACACTCTCAGTTCTCGAGAGATCGGAGGACAAATCCAGCAGAAGTAGACACCGACCCGTGCATATTGAGCCCCGTCGCGATGGCTCCAACGACGTCGTCCCTCGTGGTCAGCCAGGCGCTCCTCCCTCCGTGAGAACTCGTTGCAGCATCTAATCTTTGTCACGTAGACCAAAATAAAGGTCCAGCTCAAGCTATCGATAGCGCGCCTGCGCATGGTCCAGAAGCGGGATGAAGCAGTGACCAAGACCCAAAGAAGAGACATGGCCAAGCTCCTCGAGGTCGGCAAGATCGACTCTGCGCAGATCCGCGTTGAGAACATCATCCGAAGCGACATCACCACCGAACTGCACGAGATCCTCGAACTGTACTGCGAGCTCCTTCTCGCGCGAGCCGGCCTGTTGGAGGGGGCCACATGCGACCCAGGTCTTGAGGAGGCGATCAAGAGCGTCCTCTATGCGGCGCCCAAGACGGAGATCAAGGAGTTACACACGGTGCGGGCGTTGCTGGCTGAAAAGTACGGGAAACAATTCGTGCTGGATGCCATGGAGAACAAGGACGGGAAGGTGAACGAGAAGGTGGTCAAGAAGCTGAGCGTGACGCCACCGAGGCCCGAACTCGTCCAAGGGTATCTGGAGGAGATTGCCAAGGCATATGGGGTCAATTGGCCCAAGAAGGACTTGGGGGAGGCACCGCCAAATTTCCTGGACGACGACGATGACGACCCAAGCGGGGGAGGGCAGCAGAAGAACCTCGAGGAACCCCTGATCGCCGGTGACCCATCTCCCGAAGACCCTGCCCAAGAGGAGCTGAGCAAGGCAACACCGCCGAAGAGCTTTGGCCCCAACAGTCCATTGAGGGTGGCGCCCTCTAGCCCGTCCACTGAAAACCCGCGGCCGAAGGTGACGCTGAACAAGATGGAACTGACACCAAGCAAGAAGATGGAGGCTGCAAAGCCCGCGCCAAAGAAGGAGGACATTAGCGGTGGGATACCGGACCTGGATGAATTGTCAAAGAGGTTTGCGGCTCTGAAGAGATAGTTGGGCATACTTTCGGGTTGGCTCTCATGATGATTCATGAGAGTTAGGAACATATAGTGGCCAGCGGTTCGGCGTTCTGGGATGGCCAGCCCTGATGGTGTGAGGGCCAAGGATACTCGTCCTGGTTCTGGCAGAGCGCCTTCGAAAAGTAGCTCAGATTGTGCGTTTTTTTGTGTTACGGGCGCGACTGGACCAGGGCGACGGACTCTCACTTGCGAAGTATCAGCGACTGCCTGGTACAGGTAGGATTGCATTACCTAGGTCTAGGTATTCACCAAAGTGCGCCCCGGGCCCGCCTCCGCAGAGCATGCTTCAAAGGCTCTGCTGGCACGCCGTGGATTCGAAACGCCCGCTGGCGCCTGAGGAATACGGGGATGCGTGTGAGCTGTTGTGTTGGCCTTCGCAAACAAATGTCTCTGTCACTGCCCGTGCAGCTTGTCTTCCCAACGTCCCCTCCGCATCACCGCACCTTCCCGACTTGTTTCCCACCGACGGCTGCCCACACCTCACCCAGCAATAAACACATGCTGCCCAGAATCTGCGTGCTTCCTCCCAGGCACGCCTGATCTAACCTTCATTACCACCGCAATCTCTGTTCCATCTCCTTCCATTGCCGTCGTCGAACCCATCACTCTCAACTACACACAACCTTGCACCTCAGCCCGCACCCGACTTTGGCCCTGTTGATCTTAACTCCTTGCAGCAGGCCGTCATGGGGCAAGACACCGATGGTCTTGCAGCAGATGCCCTTCGTGGCATCAGCCTGCAAGAACTTGACAAACGCACCCAGGGTCATGCAGACGTGGTAAGCGTCTACCTCGGGTGGCTGCAGGAGCACTTGAATGAGTGTGACCTTTCTGACTCTGCTGCCTTCCGGCCGCAAGTTGAGTCTTGGTATGCCTCACTGCGCTCTCATGGTTACGATGACCGCCACATCCACGATTCGTTGGCTGCTTGGATGTCGAGCCAGATACGAGATGACGCCAGTTGCGCAAGGCGGCTGTTGGTGGCCGAGCAGGAAATGATTTCAATCTTGGATGGCTACCAGACAAAGGAGCAAAGAAGTTATGGGATGGACCAGGGAAATCCTGGTGTCATGACTGTCAACGAGGACATCGACATCTTGTCCGGAGACGGAGATAGTGATGTGGAGTTCGTCGGCCGGAAGCCTTCAAAGAATTTGCGCAGTACCTCCAAGTCGGCAGAATCCAAGTTGCCTCCGCTCACCGGGGCCAACAGGGAAAATCAGCGTATGCAAGCACCCGAATGTCTTGAGCCCAACGATGAGTTAAAGGGTCGCAGGGCACGGAGGGCGGGACCCAGCGGCATGCGCAGCGGAAATCCTCCAAAGGGATATATTTGCGGTCGATGCGGTGAAAAGGGTAAGACTCGATTTCCCAGCGTGTATGCCACCTTTATATTAATCAGAAGACATGGACAGGTCATTTCAAGGAGCGATGTCCTACGAACCTTGATCCAAGCCTCGATCCGAAGCCAACTGGCGGTTACACGTGCTACTGCTGCGGTGCCAAAGAGGACCACCTGACGACTCTCTGTCCTTCCAACCGGAACCCAAATTCATTGACACAGCAGCGGAGGCGCGCCCTGTTGGAACGTGATGGACGTGGTCGGTCCTCTCCTCCGTCTGATGACAGAATGGAAGGCCTACGGTGGAGCCATTACTCGCCGCCTCGGGAGAAGCGTGGTCGGAGATCGAGCATTGAGGACTCGCATCGGCCAAAGCGAGCCCGCCGGTGGCGTAGAAGGCCACGCAGTGGTTCTCAGTCCAGTCACGGCGAGCGCGAAGGGTCCGCAGAGCTATTACCACGCGGTGACCGTGGCAACAGTGGCGATGGCCGTCTGTCCTACTGGGATGACTCCTACAACGATGTGGAAATGTCGAGCTGTTGCTCTTCGGAGGAGCACAAGCCGGTGGTGCCTGCTGTGTACCTGCCTTCGGACAACCGGGGGGCTGACATACAGCGTCTGCATCCAAATGCCGGTGCTGCTTGGGTCCGTGATATGGCGGGCTTCGACGTGGATGTCTTTTTCCGTGAATTGGACGATCTCATTCCTGCCGTGGCGATGATACAAATCGAAGACGACACACGGATGGAGATGGGCATCTTCAATGATGCACATGGAGGCAAGGTGACCCCAAAAGTCAGACTGCCTCCAGCGCATGAGACTGCTACGGAAGTGCTCTCGGAGACGAAGGCGTTCATTGACATGCGCCACTCGCGAGCGTCATTGAATAAGACAAGTGAGACGAACAATATAGTGGACAGAACCCCTCCCGTGCACAACGGCAAAATCGTGGTCAAGCTGCCCGAAGGGAGCCGCGCAGAACTGAGCATGGCCAAGTTCAGCGCACAAATGACGGTCAAATCGCCTCCTCCGGATGGTCAGAATGAGCAAATGGATCCGCAGGGTACGAACGAGACGGGCAAGAGATCTCTAAGAGATTCCGGATCCGCTGCTGACGAGTCCGATGGCGGTCGCAGCACGAGAATGTCGATCGAAGAGTAATTCATCTGGGCCATTCTCCACATTCGGCGTAAAGTGAGCGTCCTTGCTGGCTGGCGGCTCCGGAAGAGATCTGCGGCTCATAGAGACCGTCTACACTGACGTTGACCATCCGATACCGTTCCATATATTCAAACCCTCAGAAATCTGGGGAAAACGTTGGGACTTGGCGTTCATGCCCCCCACTGCTTACGACGGAGGAAGAGGAGACCAGGGATGGTGGTGGTTGCTCGGTACAAAGGGTGCGGAACGGCATCTTCATGTGAAGAGGTGAGCAGCCAACAAGTGTCGAGGGTTGAGACAGCTTCGTGTGAGGAAAATTTTGCCCAGGTCATGGTTGCGTTGTCAAAGGCTTCGTGTAAAAGCCTGGGTCAGACGTGGTCTACATTGCCCCCGCAATTCCCCCGGAGTGGGCATATCAGGCGCCATTTCCCTCAAAAGGAGGCTTGCAGGACACGGGGACGAGAACTGAACTGTGGGGATGGACTTCCGGGCTTGGAGGGAGATAACTGCACAGAAGTTGACATGCACATACCGCCGTCATATACCGAAGACATTCCACCAGTGGGAGCCGGGGCGGAATCCCATCAGACATTGCTATTGTAGAAATAAGGTAGAGGGAATAGTCACAAAATCCAGATCTTTTGGTATGTACCATGAGTAGTTCAAGGTGCCGAGCCTGCCGAATTAACTCCATTACGCCTCGCCCAAAGCCAGAGTAATCAAGTCGGCCAAATTACTGATGCTCCCTTGTCCTTGCCCTAATGCCTGTCCACCCGGACCCTCGTTGATGCGGCCGACCTGGACAGAAAGGGCCGCAACTACTCGAGCTTATCCAGGTGCTCCAGCCTCGTCAGGACGACCTGCTTGCTCGTCTCCTCGATCTCTCCGGCCAGGAAGACCTCGTCGAGGATGGCGTAAACCTTGTAGAAGTTGAAGACCAGGTCCAGCTCGCAGACGTTGCCGAAGAAGGCGTCGAGGACCTCGACGAAGAAGTGGATGGCCTCGAGGAAGGCGAGCTCGTTGTCGTTGGTGTCGACGCAGGCGCAGAAGAAGAGGCCGGCGTACCGCCGGTAGACGATCTTGTTGTTGCGGAACTCGACGAAGTTGGACTGGTATTTTTGGTCGCGGGGCGCTACAAGGCGATGGACCTGGCGGGTTGGGGAAAAAAAAAGGGACTGTCAGCGGGATGGGAGGAGCGAGGGGGCCGGTGCGCATCTGAAGGTGGTGGGTGGGCTGGGATTACCTCGCCCTTGAGCTTGATCTTCTCGTCGTCGCTGTACGGCGCGTACCACTTGGCAAGCCGGGTTTTGCCCCTGAGATGCCGCCGGTCAGCCAATCTGCCCATTGTGCATGTCTTGCGACGGGGTCGCAGGCTGGTGGCAGGTGCGACTCACTGGCGGTTTTGTATGAGTATGAAGGACAGCATCTTGGGCGGGTTTGGGCGCGCGGCTCAAGATGATGTTGCGACGTTGAGGCGTCGGGGGGGGGTTGGGCTAGAATATGCGGCTCCCACTCAACGGCGGGCGGCCCCTGAGCTTGGCAGACGCTGAGGGCGGCAACCCTGCGGCCGGGCCGGATGCGCCCCTCGCTAGCGTATCCACGCCCCAAGCACACTATGTTACCACTACCTGGGCACTTGAGAAGGCCGATCATGCAGGTACTGGATATAGTATGAGTGTCCACTAAGAACGATCCCAACGCTTCCGTGAGTCCTCGGTTACTACAGCGCACTTACGATCCTTGCACACCACAGATAAAGATTCACTCCGCTAATCTAGAAACCGGGCCCACTCTCGGTGGATTTCAACGGCGTTAGGATATGTCCAAATTTGGCGAGTACATGTCACGGCAAAAATTCGCATCGATGAACCTGCCGCGACTGAAGGCTCTAGCGAGAGCACCGATGCCGAATGGGAGACCAGAGAGGGAGATTTGCAGCTCGTTGAGACCTTATATCCTGGCGAATTGGGACGGGATCAGTGCGAGAGTGGCATAGAACGAGCAGGACAAGATGGAGCTGTACAGCAAGGCCCGCTCGCGCTCGCGCTGACCTTGTTTTGTTTTCGAAACTTTTCGACGTATGAGGGGCGGGGACTGTATTCATGTTGACGAATTGTCTCACCGGAAGTCATTTCGTATCAGGGACCAGCGTGCAACTTGCCTGATACACTACTACGACTAGCATGCCATCTTTGTTCAAGAGTATCAGACAGTGCCTTGGTAATTCTTCCTTCATACTTTACATTTCTACACAGCTAGGACAATTGAAATACCTGAAAGCTCCTTGCAACCCGACTGTACTAGCCGATGCATCGGTCTTTCTTCTGATATCTGTTCTAATATTTCCATATGTAATCCTATACCATTTTAATGGCATGACACTTGCTCGTTTGGCGCCAGGTCATTCGGCTTCCCGCTGACCAACTCTATACTTGAACACGGGGAAGTAAGTGGTTTTGCCCACATACACCCCGCTGTGTAGATTCCATGCTCCTCTATCCCGAGTTTGACCTTCCCCCTGGGTTCATGAATGATGGGCTGGTCATAATAGTAAGGTAGCTCTGGCTGAGTCCCCTGAGTCCACGATCTTCCTTTAGCCTTTCGCTCTGGCTGGTGATTAGTTGGTATTCCGAATGTTGCTCAGACCGCCGCCATCACAGATTTCACTCTTGTAACCCGAAATGCTCTTCTCAGTGTCTCCAATCGTGCTGAGGGCGCCATCTCCAGCCGGCATGATGTGACCAAGGCAAGGACACATGTGGCGCCTCGAGCGGGAACAGCAACAACAGATGGGCGGCACAAGGTTATATCGTCCACCCACATTCTTTCCGCCACAGATCACTGTAATTTGGGCTTTCCAACTGGGGTCAGTGCAACTCCAATAGTTCTCGAGGATGCAGTGTAGTTCCCGACTTTGGAAGGCTCGTTCTTGGCACTTAACTACCACTCATGCAAGCCCATCTGGAAAATCGACGTAACGCCAATAATTAGAGGATTTGCCCCGTACTCAGCGTTTCAGACCAATGAGGGCGCTCGGGATAAGTGTAGGATGACTCCTACCTCGTGTATCAAGGCTACCTAGGTACACTGCACCAAGTTTGTTACTCATCGTCCAGCTCGCGCTTCGTACTCCTGCGGAATCCATCCCGATTGCTACGTTCGTGCGACCAAATGTGGCTCACTACTCCAGCGTGCACGCCAAGTCGCCTTTGTCAGGCAATCTCGAGATGATTCATGATAGCTGATCAGCTTAACAGAAGCTGGAGATAGGGATGTGTGAGCACCCGTTGTGCTCTCAAATGTGACTGGTGCGGAGTTCAGCCCCGAACTTTGAGCACCTAATTCGTACAAGTGAAATGTGGGATAGTTTGGTGAAGAGCTAGATTGAGCCGACACACGACAACCGTTGAGGGTGCGTGACTGTTTCTTGAGGTTTTATCAGAGCCAGTGACGGAACTCGAGTAGAGTGGAGGGCATGAGAAACAGTGTAAAAAAATCAATACTTGATAGCTCTGACTTTTGATCCCTTTTAAACGACTTGGTATCAATTCCTTGGTAAGCTCATCTTACGTTTAAGTATTCCGAGCATCCTGGGGCAACATGTCCTCTTGTGGATTTTGAGACGTAAGTCGGTGCTTACTTCGCGATTGTGTAGCTTTGAGGAATTCTTCTACTCGAGCAAGGACTTGGGTAGCAGCTTGGCCGCAGCAATAGTGTACCAAGTGTGTATATGTATGTGTTGGAAATGATTTCCTACTGTCATGCACACATGCGCCCTAAAAGCCGCACCCCTGCTCTGCACCCAGCCAGCAAGGTGCATAGCGGCCGGCCATCCAGGTCCCCAGCCCCTGCATGGGAAGTTGGCTACCTAGAGGTAGGTACTTAACTACCTAGGCACCTCGGTACCTGTTAAGTCCACCTGTCCATGCAGGCCGACTCCATCACGTCGCGCTCATTCGAAATCCCCGAGCTGACAAGACCGTCTGTCTTTTTCCTGCCGCCCACGACCTGCATCAGAGTCTGGAGGCCTGTTTCTTTCCGGACTTCTGCGCTGTGTCTTTCCTTTTCGCAAGCCACAAGAAAGCCATGGAACAACGAGGACTCAATCTCTAGACCTTCCGCAGCTCCACGAGCCACCGACTGCCCCCCGTCCGGCTCCCCCACCGGCTCCCACTCGACCAACCTCGCAAGCTTGACTTTGAGAGCCTCAAGGCCGCTCGCAAGCGACACAGCCGGTGTACCTTGGCTGCACGCGACAGAGCGAGCGCACCATGGCGCGCTTTCCAAGGTTCAGGTTTCTGGCCTTGGCCGTCATCTTCCACCTGATATACATATACTCCATCTTCGACATATATTTTGTCAGCCCCGTCGTTTCCGGCATGCGCTTGTTCGCCGTCGACCGTCCAGCCCCCACCAAGCCGCCTGCGGACAGGCTGGTTCTCTTCGTCGGTATGCCCACTCCTTCTCCTCCTGCAAGGGCTCTCTCCCTCTCCCTCTCCCTCTCCCGGCTTCCATCGTGACTGACGCGCCTCTCAAACCAGGTGACGGCCTGCGAGCCGACAAGGCCCTGCAGTCGCATCCCGAGCCCTACCCCGAGTCCGAGGCAGACCTCGAGCCACGGCCCTTGGCGCCCTTCTTGAGGTCGCGCATCCTGGAGCACGGCACTTTCGGTGTCTCCCACACGCGCGTGCCCACCGAGTCGAGGCCTGGACACGTGGCGCTCATTGCTGGCCTGTACGAGGATGTGTCTGCGGTGACCACAGGCTGGAAGTTGAACCCGGTCGACTTTGATAGCGTCTTCAACCGCAGCCAACACACCTGGAGCTGGGGCAGTCCGGACATCCTGCCCATGTTCGAGCATGGCGCTGTCCCGGGGCGCGTCGATGCGTACACTTATGGAGCCGAGGAGGAAGACTTCTCCCAGGACGCAACTCATCTCGACCTCTGGGTGTTTGACCGCGTCAAGGCGCTGTTCGAAGAGGCGGCCCACAACAATACTCTCAAGGCGGCCCTCAGGGAGGAGAAAATCGTCTTCTTCTTGCACCTGCTCGGCTTGGACACCACGGGCCACTTTTACCGGCCGTACTCGAAGGAGTATTTACACAACATCAAGATCGTCGATCAGGGAGTCCGAGAAATCACAGAAGTGATCGATAAGTTCTACAATGACGACAGGACTGCGTATGTGTTCACTGCAGATCACGGTATGAGTGACTGGGGCAGTCATGGAGATGGTCATCCGGATAACACACGGACTCCTCTGATCGCATGGGGCTCAGGAGTCGCGAAGCCAGAAATTCATCCCGAGACCGTTGCGCCGGGCCACGATGAATACTCCTCCGACTGGAACCTCGACCGGGTCAGACGGCACGACGTCTCCCAAGCGGACGTTGCCGCGCTCATGGCATACCTCACGGGGATCGCGTACCCTGCGAACTCGGTAGGGGAGCTTCCCCTGCCTTATCTTGCGGCAGACATTGGTGAGAAGGCCGAATCTCTCCTGGTCAACGCGCAGGGAATACTCGAAATGTACAGAGTCAAAGAGGAGAAGAAGAAGGCTTCGCAGCTAAGGTATAGGCCCTATCAGCCGCTGAGTGAGGACGGCCATACTTCCGAAGAACGCGTCGCCGCCATTCGCGGTCTCATCAAAGATGGGAAATACGAGGAAGCCATCGAGGAAACCGAGGCTCTAATCCAATTTGGGCTTCAGGGCCTGAGGTACCTCCAAACTTACGACTGGCTTTTCCTGCGAGCTCTCATCACCATCGGATACATCGGATGGATTGTGTACGCCCTTGCCACTGTTGTCAACCTCCATGTTCTTCAAGGGGCGGTTGAGCCGTCAAGGGACACGGTTTCTGCGGCCATATCATCGTCGATATACGTGCTATTGGCTGCATCATTCCTCGCATCCAAGTCGCCGGTCACCTACTATGCGTATGCCTTCTTCCCAGTGTTCTTCTGGGAAGAAGTCTACGCTCGTCGCGAAAGCCTCATCCGAGGAGCAAACATCATCTTTGGCAACAGCCGACCGGTGTCTCTCCTCTTCGGCGGTACGGCCTACGTTGGCATCATCATCTCGTTGGCTATAGGGTATATCCATCGCGAGGTCTTGACTGTGCTTTTTGTCCTTGCAGCATTTTGGCCGCTTGCATCCGGCATCTCATTTGTACGGGCCCGCCCAGCTCTGTCACTGCTCTGGGCTGTTTCTTGCCTGTCGATGAGCAGCTTCACGCTCCTTCCTCCGGCCATGAAGCAAGAGAACATCAACACCATAACCCTAGGTGGTGTGCTCATGGTAGCAATCGGTGTTCTGTATCTTGCGTTCGAGGAAAGGTTGTTGTCCGAGTTCTCAACAACAGTGAAAAAAACTAAGCTACGAAGGAGGGAAACCTCGCGGACTCTCATTGGGATCCAAGTGGGTTTGGTTGCTTTGGCTGTGGTCGTCACCCGATCAAGCGTGCTCTCTCTTCAGGCCAAGCAAGGATTGCCTCGCGGTAATCAGGTCGTTGGCTGGCTTGTATTAAGTAAGTAACACAAAGGGCGGCCCGGCTGCAGCACC
This sequence comes from Diaporthe aspalathi, assembly GCA_001447215.1. Lineage (NCBI taxonomy): Eukaryota > Fungi > Ascomycota > Sordariomycetes > Diaporthales > Diaporthaceae > Diaporthe > Diaporthe aspalathi. The sequence goes on from LJJS01001748.1 coordinate 53,613, forward strand.
TTGGACTAACCTCGCATCTGTCATGTAGTCATCTCGCTGATAATGCCTCTGGCATATCGATTGGAGTCGAACAGCAATTACTTGCAGCGGCTTGTCGTCGTTTTCCTCACCTGCGCGCCGACCTTCGTCATCTTCACAATATCCTACGAAGGGCTGTTCTATGTCGCATTCTGGGTTACGCTCCTGGCCTGGGTGAGGCTGGAGTATGAAGTCTACACCAACTCGACTCCCCAGGTGGGAGTCGCCGTCCAAAGCAAGCCAGATGATGGATCGACGGAGACGAAGCAGGTGCCCGACAGGTTGCCCAATCCCTACCGCCCGCTGTCCCTGGCTGACGCCCGAGTTGCACTATTCTTCTTTGTCTTCCTGCAATCTGCCTTTTTCTCCACCGGCAACATTGCGTCGGTATCAGGCTTCAGCCTCGAGAGCGTCTGCCGACTGATTCCCATCTTTGATCCATTCTCGCAAGGCATACTGTTGATTTTGAAACTCATGATACCCTTTGCGTTGGTGTCGGCCAATCTGGGCATACTGAACAAGAGAATCGGCGTTGCGCCCTCGGCATTGTTCATGGTGGTGATGGCCATCAGTGACATATTGACACTGTATTTCTTTTGGGTTGTCAAGGACGAGGGCTCGTGGCTAGAGATCGGAAGCACGATATCACACTTTGTCATCGCGAGTTTGTTGAGCGTGTTTGTGGCAGCATTAGAGGGCGTGTCAGCATGGTTCATCAGAGGTGTTGAGATGGATATTCTTGGGGTCCCCGGAAAGACGGCGGCGAACGACAAAGGGGCCACTGAGAATATAAAGCAGGCCAACGGAACCGGGGCCGTCGCGGCAGCTGGGAAAACGGCGGCAGGGGTGGCAGAGAAGCCGTGATCACTTCCCCGTCTCATGCTTGCCGGTGCCCCTGGGCATTGTGTACTTTGAGCCTCGTGTCTCACACCAAGGCTGGCAAACACAAGGCACTGGGCTCTGCAGTTGCGGAATTCGGACTAATCTTCACGCCACCCCTCCAATACGCCGCCACGGCTGTGGGCCCTTCAAAGTGCCTCCGGATGGCAAAGGAGCATATGGCAGGCTCACAAGCCCACGAAGCTACGAGTCCAATCGCTTCACGAGTCTCGTCATTGCACCCAATACTGTTCAGCCATTACAGCCGGGTTGGACAGGGGTTGGTGGTTGCTGAGTCGGAATCCTTCTGCCACGAGCCCGCTACTACCAGCGTCTGGCATATGAGAGGCAAGTAGACCATTGTGGTGTGGTCATACATTCTCTTCCGCCATGGCTGCTCCTGCAAATGTCCGTACGAGTACATGGTAGTTGATACCACCACGGCGCAAAAGGCCCGCACCGCCTGTAACTTATCGGCAGGACGAACACGAGGGCATCGCGTCAGCCAACTAGATCTGAGGACCACTCTCATCTCCCGGTGCCCCTCCGCCGGGCATGGATTGGGACGCCTACGCATCTGAAATAGTAGACGGACGCCGGGCCTCGACTTGATGTGGGGAATCAAATTCAATATTGAACTTGCAGCACCTGCGACGTGCTTGCCCCTGACACCCTGGCACCGTGCGTAGCCGCACACAGGAACAGTGGAAACACCCGCATCCGCTAGACCTCTATGAGTATAGGTTGCGGCAGGAAGGCCTCTTCAGCAACATCGCGCCATCGCTTAGGGATAAAGCTGTACGCGAACCGTATCTTTTAATTTTTTATCGGTTTCAAGGGTAGTATGCTTGTTCGATACTGGATCCATTCGTCGTGCTACGCACGATTTTGGGTCTTACCCGAGGCCCTGAGCAGCCTTCTTATCCAGATGCAGACACAGCAGGCAGGTCGAATCTCAATTGCGGCGCAGTCCAAGGGATAGGGGGTGGGCCCCAAAACGGCTATTAACACTCGATCTGGCAAACACCACGCACAAGGCGGCAAGGTGAGTGATGGGTCACCACTCGGACCTCAGGTGAAGCCCTCGGATCGTGGCCGATGTTGGCGACAATATGAAGGTGCCTTGCTGCCGTCTGGTCGCCTGTCCATATTCTTCTTCCTCAGCTTCTGTATCTTTGCAGGTGCCGCCGTGAAAGCAAAGACACTCAGTCATTCAGCCTCTGGCCACAGTCATTCTTTAATCTTTTCCTGTCCAGGCATTCCAATCGTTAATCGACACTCTTTTCTCGCAAGCGCTGTGGTTCCAGTCATACAGTGTCCTTCGTTGTCTACATATATAAAACATAATACCCTAATCCCTATTCCAACCATGTTCTCCCTCGCACAACTCTCCTCCTTGCTTGCCCTCGGGGCCGTCCACGGTGCCATGGCCCTGGATGCAGCAGGATGGCGTAACCAAAGCATCTACCAGATCATCACAGACCGATTCGCCAGGACGGACGGCTCAGCACCACTTTGCGACGCTTCCCTTGGCACGGCTTGTGGTGGTACTTGGAAAGGCATCACCAACCACCTCGACTACATCCAGAATCTGGGTGCCACTGCTGTGTGGATTTCACCCATTGTCAAGAACGTCGAGGGCAACTTCGGCCTATCTGGCGACGCCTATCACGGCTTCTGGACTGAGGACTTGTACTCGCTCAACCCTCACTTCGGCACGGAGGCCGACCTGAAGGAGCTCGCCGACTCGCTCCACTCACGTGGCATGTACCTGATGGTTGACATTGCCCCCAACCATATCGGCCTGCCCACGTCCCCTGGCAACTATAGCAACTTCAAGCCTTTCAACAAGGCCTCGTACTTCCATGATAAGTGCAGCATCCAGTGGAACAACCGCAAGTCCGAGCAGCTGTGCTGGCTCGAGGGCCTGCCCGATCTTCGCACCGAGGATGACGATGTGCGCAAGATTTACCGCGAATGGATCAAGGACCTCGTCTCCAAGTACTCCATCGACGGCTTCCGCGTCGACACGGCACTTGAAATCGAGCCAGAATTCTGGACCGAGGGCGGCGTCAAGGACGCGGCCGGCGTGTACCTCATGGCCGAGATCAACCACAGTGCCCCCGAGACACTGGCGCCCTACCAGAAGTACCTCGACGGTTACATTGACTTCAGCAGCTGGAAGTGGTACGTGGAGGCCTTCCAGGCGAACGACGCCGACTTTTCGGCGCTGTTCGAGGGCACCAACAAGCTCGCGGCCATGAACGAGATCGATCCGTCCCTGTTTGGCTCCTTCCTCGAGAACCACGACCAGGTGCGCTTCCCCTACCGCAACGGGGACGTAGCGCTGGCCAAGAACGCCATCTCCATCTCGATGCTGCGCGACGGCATCCCGATTGTCTACTACGGCCAGGAGCAGCACTACGCGGGCGGCAACGTGCCGACCAACCGCGAGGCGCTCTGGCTGGGCGTCGGCTACGACATCTACTCGGACCTGTACGGGTGGATCCAGCAGACAAACAAGATCCGCAAGCACGCGGCGCAAGCCAACCCGGAGTTCCTGACGCAGGAGCGCACCACGGGGCTCTTCTACGACGAGGGCACCGGCAACAGCTCCAGCGTGATCGCCTTCCGCAAGGGCCAGATGATCTCCATGTTCACCAACGGCGGCAGCGACGCGGCCAACAAGGCCAGCTACGCCCTGGGCTCGGCCGCCACCGGCCACGAGGCCGGCGCGGAGCTCATCGACGTGCTCAACTGCGAGTCCTTCACGGTCGACAGCGACGGCCGCCTGAACGTCCAGATGCCCGCCGGCGGCCTGCCGCGCGTCTTCCTGCCCGCGGCGCAGACTGATGGCCTCTGCAACAACGTGGGCACGCCCGTGTCCGATGCTGTTGAGCAGGTGTCTGTGGACAAGAACATGGGCAGCAACAAGCGGTCGGTCCCGTTTGTGACGAGGAGGACTGTCAGCTCGAACTAGGCCAGAGGCGGACGTGACGGTTTTTGTACATTTAGGCGAGTGGGAATGTGTGATGTGGATAGAAACGATTCCTAGTCCATGAATACGAAGAAATGAGACTGGTAATTGCGGTACAAGTGTCTTGGAGTACTACTTGAGAAGGCCTGTTCATTGTGCATGAGTCCTCATAAGGAACTGTTGGTTAAAACCACTTGAGACAGCGAATACGTGCAGAGCTTTTGCAGATGTAAGAAAATCACTTGCGAAAGGCACAGACCAATACGCACTGATGCCGGCACAAATGAGAACCTTTGTGAAGCCTGGCGAGAAAGCCGATGTCACCAACTGGTGCAGCTGACGCGAGCGATCGGGCATGTTAGCCCCATCATCGCCTTTTCGGAAACTTGTAGGCGGCAGAAGCGAGCGGAGAGCACTACGAGTGCGGATCTGCAGAGGCGATCCGTAGATGCCAAGTAGCCGACTTCCCGGGAAATATAGGATGCCCAGGGCTTGGGCCTCAGCTGTCAAGCCCTCGTTGTTGACGTCGATCGCAGGTTTGAGCATACACCAACGGGCAGCAGCCTCGCCTCGCCTCGCCGCGCTGCTGCTGCTGGACCTCGGCATGTCCCAGGATGGGAGCTCCAGCAGCTGCCCGCCGCCGGCACGCACGCACGTGCACCGCAGCAGCACCGCAGCAGCACCCCAGCTCCCAGCTCGGAAACCTGCAGCTTCACATGTCTACTTCCTTGCCCTGTGCTGCCCGTCAGCCTCGCGCGGCCGGGCCCAAACGGAAGCGGCAGATGGTTGCCCCCGCGCCTGCACAGCGCGCAAGGTGGCTGGTGGGCTGGGCTGCTAGGCGAGCTCGCCATGCTGCAGGGACGGGGCGGGTCTTTGTTCCTTTCCGGAGAAGCTTGAGAAGGCATGTAGGTGCGGTGCAGGGAATCGAGAGAGAGAGAGACAGACACAGACACAGACAGAGAGAGGCAGCAAAAGCTTGAAGGAGGTTGCCCCTTTGGGCAGGCCATGCGTCGGTTTCTGAACGCCCATCTCTGGGCCTATGTGTGCAATGACACGGGCTGTGCTTCGCTTCTAGAACCCGCCTCGCACACGTATGGTACGTATGATACGACTTGTTTTGGGGCAAGGACGGTTATGCAGCAGGTGTGGCTTTCGTGGAGGTTTGTTTCACCACCGGTGGAGGGCTACCTTCCGGGTCTCCTCCGCGCCGCCCGGGTCCGCGTGTGTGCCTGTCCGTTATCAGAGAGCACAGCACAACAAGAGGGACAATAGCATGCAGCAGGCCGAGGTACGTATCCTACTTACCCCGGATTTCCAAGGATTCCCCAGAAAAAGAACGTGGCTCCAAGCTCCTGCATCGGGTAGCGGCAAACGGTGTGAAGGTTGGCAGACCATTGGGCGATCCTGTCGGTCCTGCTTTGGCCTTCAGAGAGTATCGACACGTTCACGGTGGGGAAGACTGGCCGGCAGTCAAATCATGGGGAAGCGTATCCGAGGATGTTAGCCTTCCTTAGGTGTGCGGAGTGGCGCACTCTTGCGTGTAATGACGGGCAATGCCGGAGGAGAGTTGTTTACTACATGCGAGGTCACGCGAAGGGGCACGCCGTTGATAAAGAGGCCTCAAGAGGCTGGGCGTGCCCAAGCAGAGAGGTGTGTTCGGATGGATGGATGGTCTTGGTTCTGTTAGGGCTGCCTGACCGACTGACCGACAGCCACTGCAGCAACAAAACCGCCAGCCGCGATTGGAGGAGCTACGACCTTCTGGGAACCCAGCATCAGCAAGCATCAGCAAGCATCTGCCAGCATCTTGCCAGGGAGCCAACTGCGTACACTGGCCACCGCCCGGTTCATCCAAGAATCCCGACTTATTCTGCTCTGAAACGTTGAATCTGCCCAGGCCCAGAGCCAGAGCCAGAGCCAGAGCCAGAGCCGCCCTGCCACCTACCCGCTCTGCACCGACGGGGTCCAAGGAGAGGAAGAGCCCTGGAGCTCTGGAGTTCTGGAGTTCTGGAGTTCTTGGTATCCAGCGCGACCAGACAATTCGCATGCGCTTGGCGGCCAACTTGCGCCCGTCACCGATTTCAAGGGTCGACCTCGTTGTACTACCACACTCAAACCCTCCTCCCTCCTCCCCCCCCCCAAAAACGCCCTCGCCCGGTGCGCCCGACCGCCCCTCCCCCGTCCCAGAGTATCGCAACCAACTCATTCGACTCAATTCAACCCACACTCCAAAGCCTGGCCCGTCCCGACCGGAGCATATCTCGTCGCGCCTGAGATGGCCCTAAGCCAACCACTTGTCTGAGCCGGCACACTTCCTTGTTACCTTGACAGCGTCCAGAGTCCCACGAGGGCCATTGTTCCAAAGGCGCCTCGGAATATGGACCAGCCGTCCCTCGAGCTGCAGCAGCAGCAGCAGCAGCAACAGCCGTCGCCCATCCTCCACCAACAGCAGTTGCAGCCGCAGTCGCATACGCAGTCTCAATCCCAAGCCCAGTCATCCCCTGCGAACCAAGATGGAAGAAGCAGCAGCGGTGCTACGCCAACAGCATCCGCAGTGGGAGGAGGAGGAGGTGGTGGTGGTGGTGGAGGTGGAGGAGGACCAAAGGCTGGCGGAGGAGGCGGCGCGGCGCCGGTGGCTGCTGCTGCTGCTGCTGCCGCGTCCGCGAATGCAGCGAATGCGCTGAGCTTTAGGAGGTGAGGAGACCATTTTCGACCAGCCGAGGCGAGGTTGAGCTCGAGCGCGTGCTTTTATGGCGACCACCAGAGGACTGGAGCTGACTCGCCGTGCTTTGACCAAAGACAACGAGCATCTCGGGCTTGTGAGGTGAGTCGCTGGTTCTGATTTTGTCATGTCTGGGAGATCTTCTCTCCTCCTTTTTCCCCTCCGCCCACTCGTCCGCGCGCCGACGGGCTTGATTACATTGCAGCTCCTCGGCCCAGGTGGGCTGCGCTGCATGCCTCGGTAACTCTGTCTGTATCCCACCTCCGCCCGCCTCAAGGCGCGCCAGCGACCCGGGCACGCGACACCACACCACATTTATCCTCGTGCCTCTTCCCCTCCAATCCTGTTGCTTGCAATCGGACGCACCATGTCGCTGACTCTTTCCGCTGCCAAAACAGACCTGCCATGCGTACGTCAACCCCCATCCATCCTCGACAGACCTCCCCCGGACCAACCTATTCAATACCCCCGGACAGCCGAGGTCCAGATTCCGAGCTCGAGATAGCTTCGCGATGGACCTCCCGCCAAACCCACCATCGGCACAAGTTGAGGACGACAACACCATTGTTTCCACGTGGTCGTTGGGCGTCGGCGGGAAACAGAAAAAAAAAGTATACGGACTAGTTGACTGACAATCCTTGTTGAACAGGAGGAAAGTCCGCTGCGATGCCGCCTCTCTGGGCATTCCTTGCACCAACTGCGTCGCCTTCCAGATTGAGTGCAAGATCCCAACACCCAAGAGGAAAAAGACCCAGACCGCTTCCACCACCAGGGACTCGGATAGGTACATACTGCTATCAATCTCACCATACCTCTAACCCCCCCCCCCTTCCACCCTCGTTCAACCCCCTCAACACAGCGCGGGTGCTGATCAGTCAAAACCAGTGAACGAGGTGATGGCCCAGAGGAACAGTCTCCCCGTCCTGGCACGGGAACGGCCACTTTCAACACCAGGCCCCCCGCCGTATATCACACTTCAGAAGGTACACCAACGACCACCATGACGGCGGCACAGACCCACAAGGAGGAGATCGACAACAATACTTATGTAAACCTAGTCATGAAACCAAAGTTCATTCGTGCCCCCATCACCGAAGCCGGCCGTGTTGCCTATCTGGGAGAGTCCTCTAACCTGACCCTGCTCGTCAACGACCGGCAGGGAGCCGCCGACGTCGTCCATTACCCCCTGCCCGAGAACGTCCGAGGTTCCAGGGCGAGGTTGACCGAGCTGGACAACGTCGAGATCGATATCCTCCACCAGCGTGGTGCATTCTTGCTCCCGCCTCGGTCCCTCTGTGACGAGCTGATCGACTCCTACTTCAAATGGATCCATCCCATCGTGCCCGTCATCAACCGCACCAGGTTCATGAGACAGTATGGGGACCCCAAGAACCCGCCGTCGCTGTTGCTCCTCCAGGCTATCCTGCTGGCCGGGTCCCGTGTCTGCAACAACCCACAGCTCATGGACGCGAACGGTTCTACAACACCTGCTGCACTGACTTTCTACAAAAGGGCCAAGGCACTGTATGACGCCAGTTATGAGGATGACAGGATGACAATAGTGCAATCGCTGCTGCTGATGGGTTGGTACTGGGAGGGACCCGAGGACGTTACCAAGAACGTCTTTTACTGGAGCCGCGTCGCCACCATCGTCGCACAGGGATCCGGCATGCACCGCAGTGTTGAAGGTTCGCAGCTGAGCAGGGCCGACAAGAGGCTGTGGAAGAGGATCTGGTGGACACTCTTCACCCGAGACCGGTCCGTCGCTGTGGCCCTCGGCCGACCTGTGCACATCAACCTGGACGACTCAGATGTGGAAATGCTGACAGAGGACGACTTCATTGAGGATGAAGAGGGCCGGCCGAGCGAGTACCCCCCGGACCCGATCCACGTCCACTTCTTCCTGCAGTATGTCAAACTCTGCGAGATCATGGGGCTTGTGTTATCACAGCAGTACTCGGTCGCAGCCAAGGGACGCCAGCGGAACCCTATCGATCTCACCCATAGCGACATGGCGCTGGCCGACTGGCTCCAAAATTGCCCCAAGGTGGTCTACTGGGAAATGCCACGACACCACTTTTGGTCCGCTTTGCTCCACTCCAACTATTATACGACGCTCTGCTTGCTACACAGAGCACATATGCCTCCAGGCGGCGGCTCCTCGCGGTTCCCCGAGGATGCGGCCTATCCATCAAGAAACATTGCTTTCCAGGCGGCCGCCATGATCACGTCGATTATAGAAAACCTCTCGGCCCACGATGAGCTTCGTTATTGCCCGGCCTTCATCGTTTACAGTCTGTTCTCGGCCCTCATAATGCACGTGTACCAGATGCGGTCACCTATCCCGTCCATTCAGCAGGTGACTCAGGACCGGATAAGGACCTGCATGGTGGCCCTCAAGGATGTTTCACGGGTGTGGCTGGTCGGGAAGATGGTGTCCACGCTCTTCGAGGCCATCCTTGGAAATAGGACTCTCGAGGAGAGGCTCCAGAAGGCTGCTGGAAAACGACACAGCAAATTCCAGAGGAGCATGCAGCAACTAGAGCAACACGCTCATGACCAGCAGCAACATCACCAACAGCAAATGAGGGAGTCGGCGAAGCGCAAGTACGACGATATGGCCATCGACTTTAGTGTCTCCACACCAACACCCCAGGAGTCGTATGAGCGCTCGCGGCCTCAAACACCAAGTCAAACGACAAGGAACGAGCACGGCCACTCCATGGCGCCTCCCCAGATCACATCCCCTGGCGGCACCAGGCAGAGCAACATGGACGCCTTTATGGGTGGATCGGCATCACGGCCGCAGACCAGACCGGCCACTCCGTTCAACCCATCTTTCTCGGTACCGACGACGCCCCCGGACCTTTATCTCGTGACACGAAACTCGCCCAATCTGTCACAGGCTGTTTGGGAGAACTTCCAACCAGACCAGCTGTTTCCTGAAAGTGCAAGCATGCCTCTATTCCCACATCTTTCTCCTACTCAGACGCACCAGAATCTGGATCCCAACCTGATGCCACAAATGCAACAGACCAGGCAGGCACAACAAGCTCCGCCCATGCAGTTTGGTGGTCACCAGCAGCAGCATGGTATGCCGAACAGCACGAGCAAGGGCAACAGTCCCGTGCAGCAGCATAATCCCAGCTTCCTGCAGCCTGGACTCGCCGGTTTCCCCGGGCAGCAGGGCGGGCCAGGCCAACAACAACAGGCGCAAAATACCATGTGGAACACGGGCTTCGACTCAACCCTGCCTGATGGCCAGAGCCCGGATAGCTGGAGCACGGGGAGCGCACAGGGAGCGCCGGTGCCAAGCACACTCAACGTGGAAGACTGGTAAGTTCTACTGGAGGCTCTGCTCCGCGGTGCACGGTTTACGTGCTTGTTACTGACTGATTGGGCCCACAGGCTTCAATTTTTTGGCATCAACGGTGATCAAGTAAGCCAATTGAATTTCGATATGCCGTCAATGACCTAGAACATACAAGGTAAATTGAGCGGGTGTGGAAAGATGTTGTCGGCTTGGCTCCTCAACTATGAGCGTGGTAGAGCCGGGCCGGCGGCTACCTTTGAGGCATCGTCCCGTCTCATCATGTTCATGACATTGTAGATTTGCATCGAAATATATGGCTATCACAATTACATGGGTAGCTCGCTCCAATAATGCAAATATAACCACGGCATCATCAAGCAAGCTCGGTCTGTACACGCTTGGCAAACTCAAACGTCATTCCCGAGCCTAGTCCACCGTGAAAAGAAATATCAACTGCGCCGGCAACGCCGTTGCTCAGAAAGTTCACTGCCTCATCCTGTTCACATACCCGGCCCAGTCCGTTCTAGGGGTCCCCGCACCGTAGCAGTGGTCGCCCTCGGCCCATCGCTTGTCGTCCCACGCAGCCCCGAGTGCGCAGAGGTGGCGCATCGTAGGCCGCCCGTGCGGGCAGTTCCAGGGCTTCTCCATATCCCCCATGTGGCGGACGATCTTCTCCATCTGCCGGTGCGACAGCGCCTTGCCGATCATGACGCTGCTCCGGCACGCGCGCATGGCGAACATCTTCCTCACCTTGGACGGGCGGGGGATGTGCCTCCTCATCCCCAAGGAGCTGCCGCCACCGCCCTCCCCGTCGCCGTCGCCGTCGCCGTCGCCGTCACGCACAGGTGACGACGTGGTGGCTGGGCTGTCGCCGAGCAGCGAGATCAGCTCCTCGAGGTCGGCCAGCGAGAAGGTCGTCTCCCTGCTGAGCGGCAGGCTGAGGAGCCGGCACCGCGACCCGACGGGCTCGTCGCCCGACGTGTCGGCCTCGACCTGGAAGCCGTTGGCCTCGAGGGCCGGGCGGTTCTCGATGACGATCTCCTCCTCGACGGCCGTGAGCTCGAGGGGCTTGGGCCGCACGAGCCGCTGCGACTGGACGGCCGTCGTGGCCTGCAGGCGCTCGAAGTTGAACTTCTCATCCGACGCGTGCTGGTCGATGATGAAGAGCTCGTCATCGTTCCTGGGGCTGTCAGCTGCGGCCGTCACGCCGGGTCCCGCTGGGGTGCCGGGTCGCACCGCGAGGATGAAGCCCAAGTTGAACTGCCCCACGATCTTCATCTTAGAAAAATCGCCCTTGTGAATAGTGAGGGAGAGTTTGTCCTCTGCCACCTGGGTCCCGGCTTCAAGGCCGGGAACCAACTCCTCAGAGGTGGTGAGATCCCTTGTTGAAGAGTGATCCCGCGCCTGAGATTCCGAAAACTTCAGGCGCTTCTTCAGCCAGTCCTCGTCGACGTGGAGCCGCTGCAGGAGAGCCTGTGTTGAATATTTGTTCCTTCCGCTTCCTTTCAAAAATGCCTGGGTTCTCTTCTGATTCTCTCCGCTGGGTTCGTGGCTGACCTTTGAAGCGGCCGCAAGTGGTGTCTGCGGTTCCGATTCTTCCCGGGCCTTCGCCTCATTCTCGTCGACAAACTCTCCATCAACGTCGTCAGGTGATTGTCTCTCTGCTTCAAGTACAGACGTTTCTGAAGCGTCGTCATCATCGTCGTCGTCGTCGTCGTCGCCGCCGCCGTTATTATCCTGATAATGTTTTGGTCCTTCAACGCTGTCGTCTTCGTCTTGTTGTACAAATAATGCAGACGACTCGGATGCCTCGCTGTCGCTGTCGACGCCCATTCTCCCGCCAGGTGCAGCTTCTGTTCCGGAGACACTGTCAGGCTCGCTTCGTCCTCCATCGTTTCCCTCATCGTCATCATCTGCCTGGTTCAAATCGTCTCTATCTTCGAAGCTGTTGGTTTCCTCGGTGTGTAAGCTATGAGTGCGTTCTGGTGTACGCTGTGAAGAAGAAGCGGCAGAAAACATCTGTGTCAAGCGTCCTCCAAAAGAGGGCAGAGGCGCTGTCGCCTGAGAAGCTGCCCCAACCTCGTGCTGCCGTACAGCTGCGTCATCTACCCTGGGCTTCTTTGCAAGTGTGCCGATAACACTCGTCACTGATTGGTCGCCGATTGTGATGGTCGCGACCTCCTCAGACGGCCGCTTCGGCGGTCTTAGGTTGGTCACACTCAGCGGTGCAGTATCCACTGGTTTGGTTGGCTTCGCAATCGCTGGAATTGGTGGCTGGTTAGGGGCCTCGTCGTAAGATGGTTCGTCTCGTAGGGATTCCGGGGGGAAAGAGCGCTTCATCCGGCCCAGTCGGCTTAGAAAAGCATCCTCGCCTGCACTGGAGTCGGTTGGAGGATCCTGCCCACCTGCTGGCTCCGATTGCACCGGCTCGTCGGGCGTAGTTGAACTCTCTGGCATGCCTATTCCTTGTCCTGGAATCAATTCCCTTCTTCGCTCAACAGAAGCCCCATTCGGTTTGACTTTGGTGGCCTCGGCAGATTCTGTACTGTTCTCTTCCCGTGGAGCCAACTTCCCATCCAGCCAGCGCGTCATCGGCTTAATCTGAGCATCTCTCGAAAGTGCTTTTGCTGAGGCCAGGTTCCTGATCCGGCGGGCACCCGAGGTGTCCTCTTCGTCGTCTGACATCTCTGGGGCTTCATCCCCGTCCCGAGCCGGGGGTTCCGCCGCTTCGTCGACAGGAGCGTCAGATCTCTCTGCAGATTGTCCTCCAGGGCCATTTGTGTCCTCACGAGAGACAGTCAACTTCTTGAAAGTTGGTAGCTTAGACGCGGCAATCTGCGATACGGGCACCGTATACTCTTGTTTCTCAAAGAGTTCAATAAGCGATTCCCTGAGATTGTCCAACATCCGGCCCTGGTCGTGTAAGAGAATGGTCCTTTTGTCAGGGCTGACGTTGACGTCGTAGAGATGTGTGTCCAGCTGTATGTCGGCAAATATAAAGGGCGACTGTGACGAGTTGTACGACCTGTAGACCTCGTTGAAGACTTTGGCGAACTGAGGCAGACCGCAAGGCCGGCTGTTGATGTAGAACATCTGGCGGTCAGGGGTCTGCCTTCCTTCACCGTGCACCGGCCGGGAGATGTGGCCCCGGATTAGAACCTCGTGGGTGTCGACATCATTTTGTGTGCTCCATTTCTGGGCCCTGCCACTCGTGGGCTCCAAGTCGAGTTTCAGGTCGAGGGCGACCAGACCGGCCATGGTCTTGGCGCCGAAGACGTTGACGATGTTCTCTCTAGTGGTCTTGTTCCCCTTTGTAGAGAAGAGAACGATCCGTTTCCCCTTGTTGGGCTGTTGGGAAACTGTGAACTTGACACCAGTTTGGATACAGGCATACTGGTTGAGGAGGTTGATGACCTTGCCCCATTCTCGCTTGATGTTCCTTTCCAGCTCCCTGCGTCGTACCGGGAGGTTCTTGAACAGGTTCTCGACAGAGACGGTGGTGCCCTTCTGGGCAGCGACCATGCCGGTCGACTTGAGCTTGCCCGAGGTCTCAAACTCGAGCCGGGAGCCCTTTGGGGCATCGGCCTGAAGGCAGGTGACGACGGTGAATTTTGACAAGGCACAGAGAGAGGAAAGAGCCTCGCCACGAAAGCCGAACGTCTCTAGTGTGCTCAGGTCAGAGTAGGTCGAAAGCTTGGAAGTGTAGTGTTTCAATGCCAGAGAAGCATGGTTCTCGGGCGAGATGCCGGTGCCATTGTCCTGGACCTCAATCAAGTCGAGACCCTGGTTCTTAAACCGGACATCTGTTGGCGTTGTCCCATTAGCACGAGGGTCTTGCATGGGCTACATCAGAACTCGTACCGATGCTCGTTGCGCCAGCGTCAAGCCCGTTTTCGACCAGTTCTTTTGCGACTGAACACAAATCAACGATGACCTGGCCAGACTGTATTTGGTGAACCTTTTGGGGAGAGGCAAAAGAGCGTCAGTTGACATTTTCATTCCTGTAAAGCCGTGGCACTGACAGAGCTGGCCTCGATGGCCTTTATTGTCGCCATCGCGCACGCTAGGTTGGCGGCGGCGGGCTGCTCAGCCGACAGGCTCCAGAGGGTGAGCAACCAGAGTGCAGCCGGGTCCGGTGGTCATCGCTGAGCAGATTTACGCCGGGGGAAAGGAATCATCGAGAGCCTCTGAGATCCGGCATATCGGTAAACAGTCAGATAGTGCTTGTATTAATTAGGCCTTGGATCCAGGCTGCCGGTTGCTTCTCACACAGGCCACGAGAGAAGCACGCGTCTGGTCGCGTCTGGTCCCGTCCCGTTCCTGCTTACATAAGCTGGACCATTAGTCCTACATTCAGGTACCTAAGTGCCTAAGTACTTAAGTACATGCCTGTAGGTACCTAGGCAATAGGCACAGGGTGGTGCCTCATCAAGCCAACGGCGGGGCGACCATTAAAGCTTCGGTTCAATCGACCCGAGCTGCGTCCAATGGTCCTGCGTTGTGCGCGAGAAAAGTTGGCAGATGACATGTAGGCTGCGTGACATGCTGTGCGTAGCATCTCGTATCCGGCGGCGACGACTCATGGGATATTGGAGATGGATGGGCCTGACGAGCCTGACGGGACGCTGTGCAGCAGAAGCAGACTGCTAAACTACTGCCCGGCGTCTCCCTGCTTGCAGCTCGTATGAACCTGAACCTGAACCTGAACCTGTTGCCTGCAAGTCCTCAAGCGCCATACGACAGCTTCTGCAAGCTGCAGTGCAACCCACCTCATTTCTCTACCTACATACCTGTACGGTAGGTAGTCTACCATGTAGTAGGGAATGCAACACCGCTACTGCAATGGACGCACTGTAATTTGGCGTGCCACTACCACTACCGCCCACAACATGTCGGATGCGGTGTCTTGTTGCACCCCATGCCTGGCACCTGCAGCAACTAACTGTCTGTGGGCCGCGGCCGCCCACCTCGTTTCGAAACCATTTCCATTTCCATCTCCATCTCCATCTCCATGCCATCCCATATCTCCCATTCCCGTCCTCCAACACCGAGGCGGCTTGGCCTGGCACGCAAACCAGGCTAGTCCGCTGCCAAAGACAATTGGCTTCTGGCCGACAACAAGCATGGGTGATGCTGGGCAGCTGATGACGTTGACCGCCTGGGCAGAGCATCCGGGTCTGAGATGTTTCTGCGACGGATGCGGAGCAATTGAAGGCGAGCTCGAGGTGCGTTCCACCCTTGCTGAGACGGCGCCGCGCCGGTTGGAACGCTAGAACGAAAGCCGCGTCGTCTCGACGTCGTGCCTCACCGAGCGACAACGACAACCAGCCCACGGGGGTTTTGGGACTCTAGATTGAGAGTCTCGAGTGAGCAGGTGGTGTTGATTATGGGTGGGTGGACCAAGGAGCAGCAGGACCAAGGCTCCAGAACCCCAACCAGACCCAGGCCCAGGCCCAGGCCCAGATCCAGACCCAGACCAAGAGGCTGAGCGATCCGATCTGTGTTGCGCAGGTTGTTTTGTCTCCGCCGGGGCTGCAGCATCTAAACTCGCAATCTACTGTACTATTAGTACATATATGTGTATGATGACCACGGACCAGTGACAACCACAGCCACGGTCTGGCAGTCTGGCAGTCTGGCCGGGTGTCCGTCGGTACACAATGTGACAAAGTTGCCGAGGGCACACCTGCAATCTACCCAGAGCAACCTCACTCAACGGCCCAGCAGACAGACCCATGCTGGTGATGAACCATGGTCGGGATATTGGAGGGCAGCAGGTGGTCGGCCCCACAGGCAATTGTATCTACCCGTCAGCCCGCGGTCCCGTAATTATGCTTACCGACCCGGCCAATAAATACACGCATGCCTGCAGCTGCTACAGCTGCTGTACCATAGTGTGGTACATACCTAAGTAGCTGCTGTACCATATAGCCTTGGTCTGTCGAGTCCAGATGCTCTTTGATTTCCTCATCTCCCAGCCCTGCTGCCATGCTGCCGTGCCGGCCATGCATCCTTGCATCGGGCCATGAGATAATTTATCCAAGATCAGGGAAGTGATCCGTGAAATCTACATCCTCATCAGTCAGCAGCATCTAGTGAGCAGCCAGCACGCCCTCCCCCCCCACGCCGCATCTCCCACGCGCACGGGGCAAGGCCAAGGCCTGCGAGTCCAGGCGCCGTTGGTGCTCCCGCCCAGCCCGTCCGTCTCCTCCTGCTTCTTCAACCAACCACACCCATCCACACCCCCTGCCCCGTTCGGGACCTGGGGATGTTCAGGTTTTCCGTCTACTACCAGTAGCGCGTGGAACTTTCCTCTTGTCTCTCCTTCTCGCCTGCGTCTCTGCCCGCCCACTCGACCACCGACCTCTCCGGCCCTCACCCACTTCAACCTCTCCCCCTCCCCTCCCCTCCCGCTCCCACGATCACGCTCGAAACACGGCCGACGACGGCAGAAGCGCCATCGACCGTCGTGGGGAAATGCAGAGGCGGTCTTCTGGCTCGGACGACGGTGACGATTTGCAATCGCAACATCCGCCGCCTGTCAATGCCACCTCCAACTCCAATTCCAACTCCAACTCCACCATCTCCAACTCCATCCTCGGCCTCTCTGTCACCCTCGGTTCCTCTCTCGATGCCACGCCCACTGCACAGGCTACCTCTGCCCACACCCACGCCCACGGCAGGGCCCCGCCCCACCAGCCGCCCAGGTCCTCCGACAGCAGGCGCACCAGCTTCGACCTCAGGTCCCAATCCGCCCGCAGCCGCCGCTCCGGCAACTTTTCCTCCTGGAAGCCCGCAGCCACCCACAGTGGAGCCGCCATGGAGAAGGCACCCCTCGCCCTGCCCGTCGAGCCACCCGCCGTGCCAGTCACGGCCCCCAAGAGCGACGACGACTCCGAAGGCGTCGACAAGTCCCCCGACTCGAAGTCGCCGCGCCGCCTGCGGTCACGGAGCCCCTGGGCACTTGGTCTCCTGACCCTCCTGGTGTCGATAATTGGCCTTGGGTGTCTCGCTGCCATACTGAATTCGAGCGCGACAAGATGTCTGGACGTCAAGGGCTGCGTAATGTCCTACATGCGGCCAGCCTACGTCAAGTTGAACGACTTCGACACCGAGCACACCCGGTTCGGCAGCAAGTATTCGCTCTATTTCTACAGGGAGCTCGAGGTGAACGAGGAGGTCAAGGTCCGTTGGCCCCAGTCGATCTCCCCTGATTCGCCTGCTGCGGCGCCGCTCAGCTAACGTCAACTCCAGTTACGAGGCACTCCCGTCCTCTTCATACCGGGCAACGCTGGGAGCTACAAGCAGGTGCGCCCGCTCGCTGCCGAAGCTGCCAATTACTTTCACGACACGCTCCAGCATGACTCCTCAGCCCTCCGGAGCGGCGTGCGCGACCTCGACTTCTTCACCGTCGACTTCAACGAGGATTTCACTGCCTTCCACGGCCAGACAATGATTGACCAGGCCGAATATCTGAACGAGGCCATCCGCTACATATTGTCTCTATATCTAGACCCGCGCATGACAAGTCGCGACCCGGACCTGCCCGATCCGACATCGGTCATCATCTTGGGCCACTCCATGGGCGGCATTGTGGCCCGCACCATGCTCATAATGCCTAATTATCAGGCGCATTCTATCAATACCATCATAACCATGTCTGCGCCGCACTCAAGACCACCTGTGTCCTTCGATAGCGAGATTGTAAAGGTTTACGACGAGATCAACGAGTATTGGAGAAAGGCCTATTCTCAGAAGTGGGCCAACAACAACCCGCTGTGGCATGTCACCCTGATTTCTATCGCCGGCGGGAGCTTGGATACCGTGGTGCCCTCGGATTACGCCAGCCTGGAGTCCATCGTGCCCGAGACACATGGTTTCACCGTTTTCACCTCGACCATTCCGACTGTGTGGACGAGCATGGATCACCAGGCAATATTATGGTGCGACCAACATCGAAAGGTAGTGATCCGGGCCCTGTACGACCTTGTTGATGCGCACCGACCGTCGCAGACCAAGCCGCGCGCACAGCGCATGAGCGTTTTCAAGAAGCATTTCCTCACAGGGCTGGAGGAGAACGCAGAGAAGTCCGTCTTGTTCAAGGAACACAGCACCTTGCTCACCCTCGAGGATGACTCGCACGATATCGTGCCGCAAGGCGATCGCTTGATACTTCGGGGCCTGGGCAAGCAGGGAAAACCACAAGCACACCTAGTGCCGATCCCGCCTCTGGGCTCGTCGCCGAATCGCTTCACACTTCTGACAGACCAGAGGTTGGATAGCGCTGGAGAATCGGGGAAGCTGGAGGTGCTGCTCTGTAGCGTACACACGCTGCAGCCTGGCCAGGCGGGCATGATGTTGCCGTGGAAGATGGATCTGTCGTCGGGAGAGGGCCGGAGCTCGACTCGGTTGGCTTGCAAAAATGCTGCTTCCGATGTCGTGCAACTGCCTGCATCAACCAGGTTCACACAACAGCCATTCCCCCCTGCCGGCTCGAGACCAATGACACCGTTTTCTTTCCTGCAATATGATCTTGACGATATCGCTGATCATCAGTTCGTTGCCATTGTGGACAAAGGGATCACTTCATCAGGTTTTGTACTCGCAGAGTTCAGCGAAATCGCCGACTCATACCGGACTCGTCACATCAGCTTGCGTCGGATGCTCGCATTCGGCATGGATTTTCGACTGCCTGCCCGCAGGCCTACCGTGACGGAGATCAAGATACCATCCATCCAGTCCAGCCTGCTCGCATACAGCTTGGAGCTTAGCGAACAGTCATGTGGGAAGAACAAGGAGCTCTTCGCGCCATTGGTACGGCAGTATCTTACGGAACCATATGAGTCAAAATTTTTCGTCAACGCAAGGCACGCCAGCATTAGCATGCACGGTGTTGCACCTTTTAATCCTCCGCCAATGAAAAGCAAAACGACTGAAGACGGCCTGAGTTTCCAATTTTGGACCGACCCGACTTGTGACTCGAGCATCAACATTCGCCTGACTGTCGATGCTCTGGGCAGCATGGGAAAGCTGTACATGCGCTATCGGACTGCATTCGCGGCCTTCCCGCTCCTCGTCGTCGCGCTGGTTGTGCGCAAGCAGTTCAGGATATACGACAGCCAGGGCGTCTTCATCCCTTTCAACGAGAGCCTGGATTTGTGCCTGCGCCGCTCCATTCCATTGATTCTCGCGTCTCTGACGCTACTCTCCCTGTCCATGGACACCTCCGGGGCTCGTGAAGGGACAAGCTACTGGCCTTTCAGAAATGTGACGGTCGGCATCGACTTCCGCCAGAATGACCTCTTGGCAGGGACACAAGACCCGTTCTTCTGGTTTATGATCCCTTTAATAGGCATTGTATGCGTCGGCGTGTGCGCAGTCCTGAATTACGTGGTGCTGGCTATCACATCGATACTGAGCGCATTGTACGGTTGGCTAAGCGTCCGCCCGGGGTGGGTGCGCTACGACGACAGGCGCCGAGCAGTTCAGCACGGCTTCATGCCGTCTTCGCCGCGGCGACGACTGATCACAACGGCCGTCCTGCTGTTCTTGGTCACGACCTTTATACCCTACCAGTTTGCCTATCTGGTCGCGTGTGTGGTGCAACTCATCACTGCGGTACGAGCCCACCGTATCGCCTGTGAGATGCCGTCCAACGCCAACCGCAGCTTTTACAACTACGCCCACTCTATATTCTCTTTGATGCTATGGGTACTTCCTATCAACATACCTATACTGGTCGTCTGGATACGCAACCTGACAGTACACTGGTTCACGCCATTCTCATCTCACCACAACGTAATGTCGATTATGCCATTCATTGTTCTCGTTGAAACCTTCACAGCGGGAAAGATGATCCCCAGGGTCACAGGTCGGCTGAGATATGTTACTAGCGTCCTTATATTCGGCGTGGCGGTCTACGCCGCCATCTATGGCGTCTCTTATGGCTATATGATTCACCACCTGGTCAACCTCGTCGCAGCCTGGCTTGTTTTGGTACATTCGACTTGCGACTCGTGGTCTCTCGCCGGCTGGAGCGCCTTGTTCGAGGGCAACCCCGAGGCACGAAAGGGAGGGAAGACTCCGTAGGAGGATATTTCATGCTCTCGACACCTCGGCGGATATTGTACCATTGCCTACTCGGGTATCAGCACCACGAAGCTTGCACAGGTTTAGCAGCACTCTCCCTTTACAGGGCGGCGTCCTGAACATACTGATTTATACAATTCATTACGCGGCGTTGGGTTGCATTTACAGATGGCGGCCTGGGCGGCTCTGTTGATTGGAACCTATCTTTCTTTGCGGAGTCACAGGTCTTTGGGTCAAGGGGTTTTAATCGCAAGGTTCCCGGGGCTGGGACCGAAATAATGGTCTGCTTCTGCTTCTTCTGTTCACATCTTTTTTACGACTGCACCCGAGACCGGTTCTGTCGTTGCGGAATGACTTCACCCTACGATTATATGCACCCCGCCATGGTGCTCTCACGAAACAAGACGGAAAGGGATGCGGGATGGATAAATAACCTTTCTGGCTCACGATAGATCCTTTTTGCTTGTTCTCTCTCCCTCACACATTCACACACAAACGACCTGGAATAGAAAGGAGTTGGAGTGGGCACCGGACAACCGGCAGGTGTCTCGGTCCTTTGGTGAGGAAAGACAGCCCGGTTGGCTATGTTATGTTATACCTTCTGGATGGGATAAAGCCATTCTTGCTGGGGCGCGGACTGGCGTAGCTGGCAGAGCAGGACTTCGGGCACAGCACTGCCCTATAATAGTCCGTCGTGCTGCAAGACAGGATAAGAGTGCATGTTCGAGACGAGCGTTGCACTGTCAAATTCACGTACGTGTAGATATTGGAATGGAATCAATGTCTACGTGACCAGTGCGGCCTGGAATTACTTCATCATCTGTGAAATAGATGTTGTCAGTGACTTGAACAGCTGATGGGACCGTCCACAACCTGCACTGACGCCCTTGGACTGCCATCGGGAACGTTGCTGACTAAGCTTGGCCTGTGCCCAGGCCGAACGGCCAATCTCCAAAGGGAGTGAGTGAGTGCACGGGAGAAACAACACCAGACATAGCCTCCAGTCAGTGTACTCATCGCGCTCATTCAGATTGGCCTGCGAGGAAGCTGGACTGCCAGCCGAGGGCATCTTTTCAAGGTCGCACATCTCGATGGCAGCGGCTGGAGCCGGCGCCGAGGCTGGGGCCGCCCAAAGGCCGGCTCATCAAGTCCACGTCGGTCGCTCAGATGGCCGCCCTTATTCAACCCAGGAGATCGTCTCCAAGAGCAAGACGGCCGCAAACCAAATTGGGGAGCCCATCCCCGAGGAGTGGGGCCAGATTGCGGATGCGGAGACCAGGAAGAAGATGATTCAGTGGAAGGTGGTCATTGGAACTGGCCTCTCAGAAGAACTGGCCTGGCCGAAGGGTGAGTCGTCGTGCCATCATAGCTCACAGAGTCTCGGCGCTCTACCACCGGCTGACAGAGACATATAGAACCACAATATCAGCTCGTGTTCCCAGAGCACTACTGCTTGAGATGGCACATCTCTGCGGGCCCGAAAAGGGAGGCGTGTGTCTATGGACATCCGCAGGACTGCTCGGAAGAGTTCCTGTATAAGCATCCTCACGAGTTCATCCCACATGTCCTGTGGCTCCTGAGCGATTCTCAAGACCACAGAGAGTGCCCGTGCCAGCCATGTCACGTCGCAACAGGCAGGAAATGGCCTCAAGCTCTCAAGGCAAAGTACGAGAAGCAGGCGGCGGCGGCGTTGGGAGCACCTGCTGCCGAGTCGAAACCCAAGAAGGCCACGGCCGCAACCACCAAATCCGCAGCCGCCAAGAAGAAGGCGGCGGCGGCGGCGGCGACTCCGGCTTCCCAGACTCCCACTCCAGAGGTCTCGAACAAGGTGCTCAAGGAGCCTGCGGCGCCTACCAAGACCGCAAGGAAGTCTGCTACCCCGAAGGCGGCAGCAGCAGCAGCAGCTCAGGCTCAGGCTCAGGCTCAAGCTCAGGCTCAAGCGCAAGCGCAAGCGCAGGCCTTGACACAGGCACCCCCAACAGTGTCCGCCCCGTCTGTACAGCCTGCTGTTATACCTGCGGTACCACATCCAACAGTCAACAATGAGCCAACCTTGTTCCGTCGCGGCGAAATGGTGTGGTTCCAGCAGGGGCCGGCATGGAGAATCGGGATCATCAGGCAGGTCGGCCCAGGGCAGATACCCGGCTACGCCGTGATACCCCTTGCACACTCTGTACTCAACCTCGCCGACGTACCGAAGCAGCAGCATGAAATGCGACCATTCCTCACCTTCAGCGTGCCAGCAATCTCCATCCCCGATTTGCAGAACAAGACATTTCCTCAGATCGACTGGGAAGCCCTCCTGAGGTTGAACGCCCAGCGGCCCGAGTTCATTGGTCTCGAGGCATCCAAGATGGCTGCCCTGGAAATTGACGGCTCTTGGTCCACTTTCAACAGACTTAACCCAGGCCCCAAGCAACCTCCCAACAAAACCATGTTCGGGGGTGTCTTCCTGGGCGCCGAGATGATCCGCCTCGGCGACGCGATCCGCCACAGGGAGAAGAGCCATGGCATCTTGGAGGTCACGGAGGTCACAGTGACGATGGCTACGTCAGTCCCCAACCCGGCCGATCCGCCGAACACGATACCGGCGGCCACGTACACACTCAGCTTCCGCGGCATAGAATACGAGGCGTCTCTGGTGGCCGAGAAGGCGGCCCTGGGCCCCCAGCCGCAGGGGGCCATATTCGTCAAGGACAGCGCCTTCCGCACAGCGGCCGCCAAGGCAACGGGCGCCAAGCAGAAGTGCGTGTGGACGATAAAGTCATGGGATACGGTCTGGGCGGAGCGGGACGTGGGCGGCAGGCTGTACGTCACCGACGAGCTCATCGCCGTCACGCAGGGGGCCCAGGCCGCCCAGACGGCCATCGCCACGGGCACCTTCAGCGAGGCGGCGGCGTACCTCAACAACCGCATGCAGAACGCCGCTTCCAAGAACTATGGTAGGAGGCTTAACCGCCGCACCACTGTCGGGGCCGCGATCGCCGCAGCACCACCGCTCTTGTTTGGAGAGGGCGTCATCGAGGAAGGTGGGTAGCAATGTGGCTCAACGTCTGAGATGGCGGTCTTCATTTGTTGCTCATGTCGTCAAACCTGCGTGGCTTTTGTGTATAATTTGATATTGTCGACAGGAGGGAGCCCGCGAGCTTGCGCGCAATATGGGAGTAGGGCATGAAGCAACTTATTTCAGAGGACAGCTAATATAATTTCTCACATGCTCAATGAGTTGTTCTTCATATGTATATGAGAGTAGCCGCTACTGTTTCTTGAAAAGCTTTATGTGTTCAGCCCCAAAAGGATACCCCCCGAGAGCCAGGTCCAGCAGAGTCTCTGCCAAATTCACCCGGCCCTCCCGCCCGTACCCATACCCGTACACGTACCCAAACGCCCTACTCACGAGCCATGGACCTGCCGGTTCATCCAGTCACCATCCGGAGCACCTCCTCCAAAATTACCAAATAGCTCAGTTGTCGAGGTGTCTCCGACCAGATGGTCGTCCGTTCGACCGAGCCCGGTCAGGCAAAAAAAAAAACCGCTGCGAGTATCGATGGGACGACAGAGGTAGGAAGTCCCCTCTGTCCAGTACGTTGGCGCTGGAAGAAAGAGTAAAACCCACAACGGCATCACAAAAACATCAACATCGAATAAACAAAGAAACAATCAATCAACATAGATGGGGGGTTACGCCTTCACATGTTCTTTTTGCCCTCCAGCTTCATCGCAGCTCCGTGTGACAGTGTGGCCATTGCTTTTGGTTTTCGGTTTATGCATGTGATTCTGGGAAGTTGATATGATCACCAGAAAGGGGCAGGCATACACCATTACACAGCTACTGCCGCAGGAAAACTCATATTATTAGTAAATTTTTCTTGAACAAGAAGAAGAAACCTAGCTTCCCTCTGCAGTTGAAATGCAATACCCTTCTGTTCAACATCATCACCAGGCCAAATAAGATTATCCAGTCCACATACAAACAGCCACTCCGTCAATTCGCCCGGGGGCCGGATTAGGCCATAAGCGTGGAAGGGCGTAGGTCCGGGCTCAAGAAAAAAGGACCACGCCGTCGAGGAACTAAATACACTCGGTGCGGCGAAGCCACGCGGTCGCCACGTGGCGCGATAATTCGTGTAGCCACGAGGGCCGGGGGGGCATCGTGGGGATGGATGTACGTAGCTCGGGAAGGGCCCAGCCCCCCTCGTCCCCTTCCAGCCACGAGAGACAGGAGCTGGAGGCAGCGGGCGCCATCGAGGGCTGCTGGGCTGAATCGCTTGCGCTGCTCGCACTATTGGGGGCGCAAGTGGCGGGTTGTTTCACGCGAGCCAGCGTGGTATGCTGAGCTGGGCGAAGAGGAGCATACACAGTACAGCTGGAATTCTTAGTTGCTTGCAAGGGTCACTCTCGCACATCGAGTGGGGGACAGACACAACCCAATTGACCTTTGAAAAAAGAGGTCCCCAGATATCGATGTTGGTCTCATCGACGCTGGTGAAATGAACACGCTACATTATGCCCCAAAAATGCCAGCCGGGTATATGCAATGATAATCATAAACGAATCGCTTTTCCACTCCTCTCAGTCCCCACCTGATACCTGATGTACTGTTCGTTCCTGGGTACGGTGAAACCCCAAGTCAGAGTCGACTCGACTCGGTGTCTTCAAACTGGTCGTGGTTGCCTGACGCCCTGCCTCGCTCGGGTCGACATGATTTCACGACTGTCACCAAGCCTCCGAGCCGACACTTTAGACCGGCAAGGCATCTTTAGCCTACTTCCCATGCACACAACTGCCGAGACCCGTGCGTGGCTTTCAGCTGACCTTCATTGTGGCCAGCTTGTCTTGGACGCTTCGTAGAACTTCGGGGTCCGGTGGCGGCTCGACCTTTTGCGGTCTCAATCGCTCGCAGTTGCTGCACTTTCCATGCGAGCATCCAGGGCACACCTCGCCGTCTTTGGCTCCCGGGGGGAACTTCGCGTAGCACTCGTGACACTGGTAGTATGGTATCGACTTTGCGCCGAATTCATCACCGGGGTATCCGTAGGGATACTTGTCCTTCTTGGGCCTGTCTCATATTGGTTAACACTTGGACAATTCATGCCGAAAACCTTGGGAGGACGCGGTGCGACTTACGGGTCTCGCGGGCAGTCTGTGCATCGCGCATGGTTGCATTTTGGACAGCTCAGCTTCCCGCCCTGGAAGGAAGTCTCCAGCCCATCGAATTCCAGACACTGGCAACAGGTCCTCCGGACGCGCTGCCGAACCTTTTTATAAACCAATTCTTGACCACCTGGCTTTCCAGGCCTCCTGAGGACGACCTTCTCGTGAGGGTTGAAGTTCCAGTCCGGCACGATCATTGCATTTGCCGAGCGTTCTCTCATCATCTGGTCCCTGCTCTCCCGACTTGCCAACTTCTCTGCTTCGGATCGCTTGGGCGGATAGTGGCTGCACTGGCTGCAGACGCTGTGCTTGCAGCTGTCGCACTTTCCAGAATGATTCAGTCCGTGGCCGCACTGATGACAGGTCCGGTGTACACGCATACGGATCTGCCTGTTGACACGTAGTACATGTCCGTCCATCTGGTACCAGGTGTGAGGGTCCATCTCCAGACCGTAACGTTCTGCAAGCTGTTGAGCTCGCTGGCCGTATATTTGTGCCCTGGGAATGCGCTCTCCCTCAAAGATGACTGGATCATCGACTGGCGGTGCAGAGCTTCCTGGGAACTGGGTTGTTGTGCTGCTGGGAGTCAGTAATGATGTTAAGCCAAGGCGATAAAAGGCAAAGGAACAGGGTAACTGTTTGTGGAACGCAGATGGGCTGGTGGCATACGTTGTATCAGGCACAGCAGCCGGCATGGTAGAGGGGCCGGCCGTGGTAGGCTCGGGTGCAATTGCAGGAGTCGTCGGGGGCATCGACGCTCTCTTTGAGGAATCCGTCTTCCTCAAGACGGTCTTCATCCTCATGAGTAGCTTCTTTCCGGCACTTTTCACTCTTTCTTCCCGGCCCTCAGCGGGCGTGCCTTCCACATTGGAAGCCATGTCGGTTGAAACACAGACTTGGTGGCCTTGGTCGCACAGGATTGATATATTGTTGTGGGTGACAAAGTTCGTGGAGGCGGCTGTGGTGGTTTAAATCATATCGTCCAGGTCCAATTTAAGCCCACAACGGTGGGTAAGTTCTGGGCCGGACGTATTGGGTTGTAAACAGAGGGGCCAGTGGTGCTCTTGACTTCCTGATAGGTCCCTAAGCCTTTCAAGGTGTCCCGAGGAATGAGAGGAGAAAAGGAGAGTCCGGAAGACGACTGGAATGGGGAGAGTGGATTCAAGTTCCAGGCCGAGGGGCCCTGATTGCAAGCTAATAAGGGCGTGACGAAACGCCTCTGGGCAGGGCAGCAGACGGTCGTGGACCAGACGAAATAATGCTCAGGCAGTTGTGCCTTGTCGTCTTCAATTGCCGACAGGCCAGATGCCCAAGAGTCCGGCTCGGTGCGTGCGGCTCACAATATGCAACAACAGCTTCAACCTTCACAATGTGACAAGGTTAGGTTCTTCGCATTGACGTCCCCTATCCAGAGGTCTGAGCAGATGGGCAAGGGCGAGCCAAGGTCTGGGAGACGAAGTAGGTTGAGGTACAGTATGTGGTGCTGTGGAGCTGTGGTGGCATGCGATGCTTGTTGTGAAGAGACAGTCGAGTATGTAGAGTCGGGGGTGCAAGAAACCGAGAATGCGAGGATCCAGGACTGGATGCGGTCACGAAATAGAATGGGGCGGGAAATATGAGAGAGAGAAAGACGAATGAGGGAGGAGACTGGCGAGAGCGGTTAGAGGCTGGAGGGAGGAGGAATGAAGATGGAGTGATGCAGTGCAAGATATGGATTCAGCCCCCCCCACCGGGTCCCCCCCCAAAGGTTGCTGAGGGAGGGTGGTACAGCAGCTCGGGGGTCTGACAGACAGCAAGCGCAGGCCGAGGTGGATCGACTAGCAGCCGCACCAAGGAAAACGTTAAACAAGAAACCCTGCAGGCCAAATTGCATGCATGCAAGGCTGGGCAGCCTGCCAGCCAGTGGTCGGCCGCCCCTCCGCCAGGGCCAGGAAGGGGTGGCACCCCCAAGCCTGAACGGCCAGACTGGGTTCTGACACACTGCACATTGCAAGTTCTGAGAGACCTACCAAGGGATGCGACACAGCAGAGCACATGTCTAACCTGCAGGCAATCAGCCTTGGAGGGCAGGCACGGCACAGTAGGCACAGTACCGAGTGTTCCGCACACCAATTGCGAGACCGTTTGATTATCAAACGAGGATGAGGGTGAACGGGCCACCGTGAAAGGGGGAGGGGGCTCCTGACTGCCTGGTCCATCTACTCCCTCTACTACTGTGCTAATAACTTAAGTTTCACCCTCAGGACCTCGAAGCTCCGAGACTCTGGTCGAAGACAGAGGGACGCGACAACGGACAGACGGGGAGGGAGAGAGAACGGAAGAGACGGGCAGGCAGGGAAGACAGGGTGGGCACGGCAGGCAGGACTAGCAGAGCCATGGCTGCTGGCGTTGCATGCATGCATGTTGTGCGCTGTTTTGGCCGGTGCCATTTGTGCTGCAACACCTTGGACTGGAACAACATCGTCACTCTCACGCCAGACTTGCAGGACGGCCTAGGGAAGCGAGAATACCGTTACATGGAAGGGCCTGCCAGCCTGCCAGCCAGGAAGCCTGGCCCCCAGCCCGGCCAGCCATCTCAGCTCAGCTTGCACCGCGGGAACGGGGGGGCAGGGGGGATGGAGTCCATGGAGGGCCTGGGATTTTGTTTCCATGCAACCCGCGGGGCCAGGGCAGATGCTGATCCGCCGCTGCAGGGATGCCGTCTTGACGGAATGTGCCCCGGGCTTGGACAACCTGCACCTGTAATTCTCTCCCCCCCCGTGCCCCTCACGATAATAATGCTCACCAAGTTACCAACCTGTGAGGTCGCACCGCGTGCCGACGGGCGGCTGCACACACGCACCTTGCACCTCCGCCTGCCCAGGTTACCTAGGCAAGACAATGGGCTATCATCAGACAGAACTTGTACCCCCTCGACCCCCTCGACCCCCTCGCCGCGCCCCCAAGGTTCAGGGCGGCGGCCGTCTCGGAAGCCAGACACGTGGGCTGGCCTATTGTTGTTCGAAGCTCGACATGATTGCTCGCGCCAGCTAATAACCTATACTATATAAATACCTAGGCAATATATACGTACAGCTTGAGACCAGTCGACGCCTCGTCCGGTCTGGGCGGCCAAGAATATTAAAGACATTGGCCAGGCCGTGGCGCTTGTCCTGGATTGGGAGAAGGGCCCTCAGCACAAGCACCAGCACCAGCACCAGGACCAGGTACTTTTAACTCTCCCTCCCGTGGCTTGTGGGCGGACCGAGTTACGGCACAGCAACACCTGATTGATATCCAACCCCCTTGGCCTACCCTCCCCCCAATCTCTCTGTCTTGACACATCCCAACAAGCTTCGTAACGTTACGCAGCACAGGTCTGGCCTGGTCCGGTCTTGGCGGCCAGCTTCCCTATCGGATCCAAAGCGAGTCGCCCTCATCGTCCGGCCCCCTTCCCGCCCTCATCACTCACCAAGCGACAAACCCAATTGTTCCCACGGTCCTCCCTACTCCCTACTGCCTACTGCCTACTGCGCCATGCGGTGCTGCAGCGTGCTGTGCTGTGCTGGGCAGTCTCGTGTGTGCTGTGATTACGTCGCCCTCAAGTCGCCGACGTCAAGCATCATGTCAGTTTTCAACCGTCCCAATAAAGCCCACGCCTTGTCGGCCAATTACCATTGGCCGCCCGTCTGTTGGATGCACGCCCCAGACGCTCGGGTCATGCATCATCGGATCTCATCAAGCCAGTTCACACCATCGATGCTTCGATGCTTCGATGCTTCGACTGGTGCTGGTGGGCTGAGCAGCCATTTTGCCAGGCAGGCAATAATGGTTTCCGCTCCACGGTCGCCGTTTTCGTTCCCAGAGGATGCAGCGCTAGGACGCGTGGTCGACGGTGAAGCTGTTCAGGTTCACTACCAGACCTGGGCATTGGGGCTATGGCTGCTTGTGGTGTAGCCTGCCCCGTGGTCTGCAACAAGCATCGGGTGGGAGGGGGTCTGCAATCCCCGGGCGTAACCACGCTGCTGGGTCCTCGAGTCTCCACCCGAGCCAGCATGACAAGGACAATTCTCCGCAACGAGGTCGATTGCCAACCGCCAACCACCAACGGCCTCACCATCGCCACCAGACAGACAACAGAGCCTTCGGGCCCATGCACCGCCATCCGGGGCACGACACCTCTTTTTTCACATGCCACCCGGCCGAACCACCGTTGAGAACCTGATATTAGAGTTCCATCGCCTAGCCTGTCACACCCCGCCGGCCTGCACACGGTGGAGGCAAGGAGCCCACACCAGCGGCCCGTCCACCCATTCGTCGTGCGTGTCTGGAATGCGTACGGAGTACAACATACATGCTCTGCTGGCCCACCTCGAGATTAACCACCGGCGTGCGCTTCTTGACCTCTTGACTCGTGCTGCCGATGAGTGTCCCGGCACGCTGGCACCGCCCTCTGACTCGCGCGACTCGAGATGGCGTGTCTTGGCGTAACCTTGGCCTGGTTTCTGTCCCATGCGCACACACCGCTACGCTGCGGCTCCGCGATTGGCCTTTGTCTGCCTCGGATCCGGAATGTCGCGTTGGGACAGGTGTCACGAACCCATTGCATCTATGGTAGCACCAACTGGCACACGGCCAGCGGCAATTGCTCGCTGAGCGGCCGCGGCCTTTGTTCCTCCCTGATACCGGCGGAGTGGGAGCCCAGGACCCACACTTGCAAGAACCCCACCCGGACGGACAAGCGCAGATGGGGCCCTGTCCCACCCCAGCCCACACCGTGGATGAGCTGTCAAACGACCCAGGACCGGTGCACAGCCAAGTTTCAGGGGCCGCGTCTGGACGTCGCCAGCTCTGTGTTCGGCCTGTCTCGTCTCAGTGGCCAGGGGCGAGAGCTGTGAGGCCAAGAGGAATCAAGCACAAAGAACCCATCAGACCTGTCACATCCTGCGTTGCCGGCCGGCCATCCCGCCCGCTTGGGGCAAGGAGCCCACTGCGCTGGCGGCGCAGGAGCGGCACGTACCGCCGTGCTGGGCTCAGCTATACCGACCTCCCGGAAGCGACGATCCTTGGGGGCTGCGAGACCCGAGGGCCTGGGAGGGCACCCGCTCATTGGCCATCTCCCGCGCAGTCAGCACCCAAACCCCATAAAGGTGTTGATGAAGGGCGGATCCCCCGCCCCAGCTGATTTGTTGTCTTCTGCTTGATCAGGATTGCCCCTTGCCGCGAATCAGTTCCTGACGGCTCCTGGCGGTCAATCCTTTGAATACAGTACATAGTATACTAAGATCCCTCCCGGACCGCCGAGTAAGCGGGATTGGTTACCACCATGCACGCACGGGCGTACTCATCGTCAATCGCCGCCGCCCTGGCCTGCGGTCGACTCCAAAGTCGGTATCGTGTTGCCGGATGACTGCCTAATGGTCTTTGTCTCTCCACAAATGTCTCTACTCGAGACATGTTTGTCTCTACTGTGAACACTACATGCCGCACAATGTCATGAGGGCCCGCAGCTATCTGACACGTCCGGTCATGACCTGTGGTCAAGCTGTCTTGGGCTGAAAATGCTGACGGCTCTCCGCATTGAGAAGTAGCAGGCGACTTCGTAATCGTGGAGCAAGGTTACCAATTGCATAATACCACGAATACACTGAACACGGCATGTTTCGGGCAGCTGGTATGATAGGTTCCCTCGTGCATTGCTTCCGGGCCTTGCCAATCGAGCGTCGACGAACCCTGGAATTTGCCGGAGGTCAAAGAAATGACACCAATTCTCAACTGCATAGCGCGGCAGCTGTCAACACCCTGCTCGTTTGCGATCACCAGCGACACAAGAGCCAAACTAATTCGCCCCCTAGCATTGCCCGTCGCCCCATTTCTAAACTTTCTTATCGAATCGATCGAATTGATCAAGTCGACCGGGCGACTCTGGAGTCTGCACACCCTCCCTCCCTAGACA
Organism: Diaporthe aspalathi; assembly: GCA_001447215.1. Taxonomy (NCBI): domain Eukaryota; kingdom Fungi; phylum Ascomycota; class Sordariomycetes; order Diaporthales; family Diaporthaceae; genus Diaporthe; species Diaporthe aspalathi. Next base: position 84,700 of record LJJS01001748.1, read on the forward strand.
TGCCACCACGATAACAAGCACGGACGACTCTGAATATGGTGGCACGAAGCTTTTCGCCAAGGCCGGATCACAGTCTTCTCGATTGCGCGTTTGATCTCTGCCCCAAGATTTGAAATTAGATTCTGGCTGCACAGAAAAGCCGCGCGCATTTGCATGCAGCCGATGTTCTAATCCCTCCCTTTATTATCCGTCACGATGCGTTCAGGTTGCGCGGTAGATGGATATTTAAGATTCGTATGATCCAGGTGAAACTCGTGTGCACGGGTCCGTGCAAGCATGCGGCATTTGGAAAGGACTGGTGCTCGTGAGTCTTGTCGATTGCTGCGGATCCGCTCTCTGTGGCTGGGCATGGCCGATGGAGATGGAGACGAGCTTGCGGCTTGCCGAGGCCGAATACTACGGTGGCCCGGGGCCGACCTGTGATCATCGTCAAGAGGAGCCCCCTCCCTTGTCATGGCTACTTTCTGGAAATCGAAGTTTCTTGAAAACCATGGATGGCTCGGGCCAAAGGCGACTAAGGCAGTGCGATTGCTCCTGGGGCGCCGGCGCTGGCGCCGGCGCGTTGAGAGGATCCTATGCAAATCTCTGGTCTTTTCGTCTACTAGTAGAGTAGTTTTCAGAAAGTTAACGTGACGCAGCTCATCGAGGCCGCATTGCTCGTTACTTTTCGCAGTGCATCACGGATCCGTCGCCAGCCTGACCTGATACGCCTGGAAGAAGAATGTTCTGTCTTCATGTAAATTGCCGGGGGACTTTGGCCGCCAAAGTTCAAGACTTGTCAGGTCACTCGCGTGTAGAATAAGTGCTTCGTTACGTATGGTTTCTCCATCCTTCGGAGCTCTCAAGTTTCGGATTGCAGGCACCTCAGCCGCGGTGATTAGCCGAGCGATCGTTATCGCGGGTGATAAGCAAGCTGCATGACTAGAGTTAAGCCTCTCCAGGAATTGCCGCCAACGCCACGCCACACATTTTGACCAGTCCTTCCTCGACATCAACCGCGTCATCAAAGGACTCTCGCGAAGCAAGCTCCCTCGAAGCACTAAAGGCATTCATCACGCATCATTCACGACCATCCCCTCTTCTTCGGCTGTGCATGTCAATTTTGCGCAGTCTGACCCCGCCGCGACACAGTCTCCCGGAAGTTCCATGCAGACAGAGCCCACCAAGAGTTTAGACCACGAACCCTCAACAACCGCTCCTGCTTCTCAGTATCCTACCACCCAAGATGGCTCTCGCTCTCCTGAACTGGGCTCTGTCGACGGGATCTCCCATCCTGGTGTCTGCGGTCTCCCGTCAGGCAGTGTTGCAAATAGCGCAAGCCCGGTATTGAAGGGAGGCAACAATGACGTGACTGGCGAAGAACAGCACGCGTCGGGTAGTCACGAGGACCGCCCTGTCCTTCCCGGGGAGCGTGTATCTGCCTACGAACATGCTGCAATACCGAGTATCCCGACTGGCTTCAAGGTCACGAAGCGGCCTGGCCCTTCGTCGGCGGGTCCGTCGCTGACAGACTGCCCCAACGGTGGGTTGTTCGAGCATGCTTTGGCGAAGCGCCAACTTGACTAACATGTACTCTTCAGAAATTCTGACGCAAATCCTGTCGCACCTCCACCCGGACTCTCACGGCTCAGTCGCACTCGTGTCGAACCGTTTCTACGCCTTGATTGCTGAGCCGCATGCATGGCGCATGGCTTTTTTGCGCTATTTCCCCGGCCAAGAAGCCCTGAGTATTTCACAGAAGAGGGCTATCCATCAAGACGTGGACTCCGAGGACGCCAACAGAGTGCGATCAGAATTTCGGTATTTCACCCGCTTGACCTCTCTGGCCTCGTGGCGGAGCGAGTATCTTCTGCGGACACGCCTCCTGCGTAGCGTAGCGCGCGGCAAGCCTGGAGCCAGAGTCGGGAGTGTGGGGAACGCTCCGAGACCTGGAATTTCTTCCAAGAAAGCCGGCGCCGTTCTCACCTACAATACCAAGCTACCGTGGATGATCAGCAACATTCATGCGGTGTTTGAGAGCAACAAGAAGGGTCCAAAGGTCATCGTCGGCACAGGGGACCTGTGTGTCTCCACTGTCAGCGACCCTTCGAGTGGAAAGGTCGAGAAATGGGGTCTCGACGACCCCTTTTCATTCGCGCAACTGGACGAGCTATTCCCGAATCTGGAGCCCTTTGGCGTTGGAGATGGCCCCGCTGCTGTATACAATGTCATGGACGTAAGCCAACCATACGGAATGGTTGGAGGTGAGGGCTTTCCCGGTGGTCGCCCATACTTCCGCGCGACCAACGAGCTGCGCGGAAGGTACCTCGGCGGGCAAGACAGCATCATCGACATGAGCCCTGAAGTCCCCAAGATCCCGGAGTTGTTGGAATCGATCTGCAGTGTGTGGATCGCCAAGTCCTCATCAGTTCCGTCAATGACACAAAACATGATCGGAATGATGACTGCATCCACACTGGGCGTGGTCACTGCGTACGCTCTAGGTCATGATTTTGCGGGTCCTCAGTACAAGGCTGGAGACATGACAGCACGCTGGGTCCTTAGCCCTGGTGTCCCGATCGTTGCGCTCAGGGTCGACGACAGCTTCAACCAAAAACGGATGTCGCTCGGTCGCGTGTGGGCGTGTGCTCTCAATGCCCTTGGAGAATGCTTTGTCTTAACGCAGACTCCAGCTCCACCCATCGAGGCGACAAGAAAGCCCTCAGGCGGCACCAAATCTGCTTGGATCGCTGGTCGCACTGTATATTGGGAACTGGTCGAGTCTACGCGCCGTAAAGCGCGTCCGGACGATCTCGACAAGAATGCTGTGCGCGGTGCATACTCGCCACGCTCGCCTTGTGACGCCATGGCTCTGAGCAAGGGCCAAATGATCGCTGAGGCTCGGGAGATCGAGAAGTACTTCCGCTACGAGCCGGCTCACTTCAGGAAAGTTTGTGAGGGTTGGGACATGCGAAGGCAACTCGAGGTCGATTTCGCCGAGGAGATAATCCTGTCCATTCGCAGCGCACAGGATGATGGACAACCTGCCGAGATTGTTCGTTACAGCAGATCTAGTCTCGGAGCAACCGACGACTCCAAGATTTCCACACCAACCGCCCTCACTCCGGATGCCCTCTTTCCCACGCCAGTCAAGTCCATCTTCGGATCTGGCGCCCATACCCCTGTCTTGGCATCCTCTCCGGGACTTGAGAAGCCAGCCACGACAGGTGCGTCTCAGGCTGGGGAATGGCAAACATCGAGGCTGGCTCTGAAGAAACTGGGCAAGGCCCAGGTCACAGCCGTTGCCTTGGACAGCTGCATTCCTGCGCTTCTGGCGCCTTTTGAAGATCCTCTGAATGCCGACTCTCAGCACCTGAAATCTGGAGCGACCACGCCAACTTCGAAGCAAAATACTGGTGAGATACCCGGGCGAAGAGCTCGCTTCTTTGGCATAGGCAGTGACCATGGCAAGATTCTGGTCTGGAACGTGCGCGACAAGTCTTCAGACATAGTCGAACCGGTGTTCGCTGTCCAAACTGAATCCCCCGACGTCACGAGCCTGGCAATCTCGGCGTTGTATCTTGTACACGGGGGAAGCGATGGCCTCGTACAGGCTTGGGACCCCTTAGCGTCATCGACGGAACCCATCCGAACACTGAGCTCGCGATCATCCGGTCGAGCTCCGCGCCACATTCTGAATGCTAATCCAGCCTTGCGGCATGCGGACTATTCGACATGCCCGGCCATTTTCTTGGACCCGGACCCAACGATTCTGCGAGGTATTCTATGCTTCGGGACGTTTGTGCGGTACTGGACTTACAGCTCACCCTTGCAAGGTTCCGGCCGTAGACGTCGTCCGCGGCATTCAGACATTCATGGGAAACTGTCGAGCCGCCGTCAGGGAGATGCCGTGGTGGGTTACATCGCAGCCGAAGAAGCCGAGCTTCGTCGCGAGGAGAGGGACAGCGCGCGCGAGGACGCTAGGCTTCGAAAGCGCTTCGGCGTTGGCTTGGGCGACCTGACTGAGGAAGAGGCCCTCACTTATGCGCAAATGGTGTCTGAGGAGGCTTTCTTGCACGATAAACAGCGACGTACAAGTGCCAGCGATAACGGCTCCGCAGCAGATATCGGTGAAAACACATCGTCATTTGGCAGCCTCGATACGGTCACACCAGATCCTAGCATGGCTGGATGGAGTCCACCAAGTGGCGTGGCCCCAACAGCCGGGCCGGCCAAGGTTGTTTCTGACGACGACGACTATGAGCAGCAAATCCAACGCGCCCTGAGGCTTTCTCTCATGGAGGGTGTGAACGACGTGAGGCAGTCACCTCGGGCAAGCAGCTCAACAGACTTCGAGTTCCACGTCAGATACAAACCGGCCAAAGAGAAACGGTCCACGTCAGGTGCCGGCCCGGCAAGCCAGTCCCGTACCCCGTCCCGACAGGGCGGACGAGCGTCTAGTCAAGCTTGGGGATCAAGTCCCTCGCCGAATGACGTCGATGAGGTCGATGATGACCTGGCACTCGCCATCCGATTGAGTCTGGAGGAAGAGGAGCAAAGGCAGCAGTCTCAGAGCACCGGTCTTGGCATAGAGAAGGATGGTTTCCCGCCTCTGGAGACAGGCGGCAAGGGTAAAGGCGTCTTGCGGTATTGATCAGAGCCTGATAAGACACCGGCCAGACACTACTTGTGACGCTGTGGGGTGGTGTGTGTCAAATTTCTTACAACTTCCTGATCATACTAGGTAGAACGAAGAGAGAGAGAGTTCAACCTTGCTTCTCTAGAGCGACAAGCAGAGACTCCGCACACTTTCCGGGCCTGGTTTTGATGTTGTTATTTGTGGCGTCGAGCACGCTGGGATGGAGCTGTTCGCAGTGGGGACCGGGACATGCCATCCGAGTGACTGTTGTCTCGAGCCGTCTTCAGTAGATCGGACCGTGTGTCGTGCTGGGTTCATCTGCTTGGCACACAAAGCCATTGCCGATTCGCGATGCACTGCCGGTGCACAGCGCTCGAACACATATTTGCGTCCGCTCCCGGCGTCGAAAAGACAATACCCGTGGCTAGCACAATCGGCAACGATCCTACCGAGCATTCACGGCAGATGTATTAAGGCTTGATCGTGACTGGTTGAGATCTCTCCTTCGTCAGGTACCGGTGCGAGAAGAATTCCGTGGGTTTGCTACTACACCATCACCCCCCATCGAGGGCCTCTCTTTGCCTGCTACTGGCCGGGTTGTAGCACTCTTTCAACGGTGGGAACCAGCGGAACCGCGAATATGACCTTCGCTTGACCTTTCCAGTCTCCAATCTCCCGGCCGTTCGTCTATGGCCTACTTTATAAGCCACCCAAACAAAGTCTTCTTCGCTCGTTGCCTCAGTTGGCTGCTCAGATCGCCATAAGACTCCTGCCGTGGTGTCCTGTCTCACTTGGACCTTCTCGACCACCCCGCAGCAGTGGCTGGGGACTTGGGCCGACGGCTCTGGAAGGATATGAGAAATACTGGACTATATAGACCTAACATATCAGAAGATGTCGAGGCGAGGACAAAGCGATTGTCGGCAATTACGATGGACTTCACGTCATCAAGACACATGCACACAGTCTCCTACTGGAGTGTGGTTTACTGGAAAAAGTCTCGGTGTATCTGTCGCACGGATGATTATATGCACCTGCTGCAGCCAAGGATTTCCAACGCATGCCACAGATTCAGTTGCATCTGTGGTGGATCTTTTGGAGCTCGCTTAACACAACAAGGTTACCAGCTAAGCATAGCAATCGGATTATGCTCCGTCCCTGGTGGTTCGTTTCCTCGTCATTTCATTCGTCATGTCTGATATGCAAAAAATCTCGCAACCGGTCGGGTGTGAGTGAGCTATATGCCAAGGTTATATACAAGGGCCACGGCCCCGGGCTCCCTTCTTCGGTATCAACACCTCGCCAGCCAGCCCGCCACCCCCCTCGTCATGTAGCCGTCCCGGATGCCGACCGACATGTCCAGGCTTGCCTGGCAGTGCATCTCGTTGGGGCAGATGATGAGCTGCGCGTCCAGGCCGCCGCCCCCGCCCCTCGGGACTTTGGTCTTGGCGTCGAGGGACCCGACGCCGACCTCGCGGGCGCCCATCATCTTGGCCGTGTGGCAGACGTCGTCGCGGTAGACCTCGTCGGCGCCGACGACGAGAAGCAACTTCTCGGCCCTGAGGCCGTTCCAGAACCCCTTCGGGGCCAGGACGGGGGCGGCCCAGACGTCGGCCTCGGGCTTCCAGCTGGCGGTGATGGCGACGAGGCTGTTCTCGCTCATGAAGTCCTTGCCCGAGTTGGTGCGGAAGCTGTCGGCGGTGGCGAGGTTGGCGGTGCGCGGCGAGATGGCGACGGCGCCCCTGAAGCCGCCGTGCGGGGCGGGCGGCAGGGCCAGCGGGGTGATGCCGGGCTTGGGCTGCTGCAGGTGGGCCAGGACGGCGAGGGCCATGTTGCCGCCGGCCGACTCGCCGCCGATGATGATGTCGGCCGGGCTGCGGTGCTGCAGGATCAGGCGGAGGGCGGCGACGGCCTGGGCCAGCTGGCCCGGGTACTTGCACTCCGGCACCAGCGTGTACTCGAGGAGCACGGGCGAGGCGCGCGCGATGCGGGCCGACGAGACGGCAAAGGCGGGCGAGTGGAGGGGCACGATGAAGCCGCCGCCGCTTTGGTCTGGTCAGCCATGGATTGAAAGAAACACAAGCAGCGCGGATGAGTTCAGTGCACAGGCGTGTTCAAACATACTGGAAGTACAGGAAGATCGGGCCCTTCTGCGCCAGCTTGCAGTCGATGAAGTGCAGCATCGCCGGGGGGAAGCCATCCGGGTTCTCGACCAGTATGGGCTGGTGGGTCAGGTCATTGGCGGCACAGTAGTCGGCGACGGTCTTGCCGGTGGTGTTGGACACGAAGACGCGGAGCTGCCGTGGCTTGAGCAGGCTGATGGCGGTGCCGAAGCTGGCGGCGGCGTTGCGGCGCAGGGACCTGGCGCACAGGATGCCCTGCCTCCACTGGCGCCACGAGTTGGAGAGGAAGAAGGACAGGATGGTGGTGGCGACGGCCGGGAGGATGCCCAGCAGGCTGGAGATCTCGCCGGCGGTGAGTTCTGGGCGGGTGTGGCTCGACATGGTGCCTTGTGTGTGCCGTGCCGTGCCGTGCCGTGCCGTGCTTTGCTTGTGCTGTCCTATTCTATGCCCCTGATCCTATTTCGGGTCCTGTTCCTATTCCTGTCGTGGTGGCGATGGTGGTGATGCTGATGACAGTGGTGTGGTGGTTGGAGGGGAGGGGGGACGGGGACAGGACCACAAAGCCAAAAAGCAGATGGTATCGAGTCGTTGAAGTCCGGGCAGATAAGATGGTGTCTTTGCACCCCCGGAACAAGATCAAGGAGAATATTCAGCCCATCTTTCGTTTCCCCCAGGCCGGGCTGGAGGGTTGGCAAGCAGGCTCGCTATATAATGCAGGCCCGTCCGATGATGGGCGGACGAGGAAGTCTGGCCTGGCTGTTGGGCAATGCCAGCTCAAGCTTCTAGGGCCCGAGGTGATGGGCCAATCGTAACCCTCGACGCCGGCAGTCACGTCCGCCCTGTCGGTAGTGCTGCCGTGTGATGGCGGGTGTGTGTACACCCACCCTGCCACCTCGGCTCACACTAGACGTCGACGTCGACGACGGGATGCCAAGGCCTGGGAGCACCCTGGGCCGGCGACGGGTGACGACGGGTGACGGGCCTAATGGGCGAGGGATATCTCCTGTTAAGCTTTTCTGCCTTGTGGGGGGAGGGGGGGTTCCTTGCGCAGATCCAAGCAGGCCTCACAAGCCTATCGGATCTCGTGTCTTCGTCTCTCCTGGCTGCCCACCCTGCCACCCTCCCCAACTCCGGGACTTGTGGCTCGATCTGATCTTTCTCTCCCTCCTCCGAGAAGATCACTCACTCCCACCAGCTGTGTGGGCTACTGACTGGCACAGGGTTTCATCTACTTTGGTTGATCCGCAACAACACTCCGAGGCTGGCTTGGCCCTCTCGTGAAACGAGGGTCCTCCCAGCGTCTGTGCCCATCGTCTGGCAGCGCGCTAGGCCTGTGTCCTTTTTGTTTTGGCGTCGTGCCTTTCCCGTCTGCCGTCCTGGGGCTACCATCGCACAGTATCACCGCAGCATCGCATCTGGATTCTGCACACCTGACCAGCCTATCGGCAGCCGTCAAGGGCTGACAAACTGCCGTGACAGCTGCCATCACCGTTGCCTCAAGTCCCAGCAGCGCCACCGATAGGCTGCTCATCTACCCGTTTCCAGCCCGGCCCTTTTCATGTTTCTTCCACGCATTGCCTGCCTCGTGGCACCGACGACGCCCCGAGAAAATAAGATAACTCCTGATACCCCCGACCGGCGACTCAGTGGTATCTTGAGTTGACACACACATTCGCACATCATGCCTTCCCGATACGAGACATGTTGGCTCGAGTCTGTCTCATCACATCTCGCCCTCTTTCACCACTTCATGCTGGGACTATGTGGGCAGGACCGGGGGCCCCAGGCCATCTGAACTTCAACACGACAGCATACCAGGGCAGCCAAGGCAGTATCGGAACAACTCCGTTCTCAGGGACACATCTTCTGCGACAGATGGCCAAAGCCATGTTTTGCAGCTGACCGATGTCAAGCAGGTAGGGATGCCGTGACCTTCCGCTGCGTATCAACGACACCGGGAACTCGATCGGTCGGCTTCCGGATGGAGGCCCGGAGTGCGACACTGCTTACAGAAACACATTCCACCCCATCTACTCCGAGGGATTGTGACAACTTGTCACTTGTTATGCAGTATACCATACAATGCACAAGCAATGAGCCTGCTCCAAATGGTCCATCCAATCCTCCTTCACTGCCTGGAGACAATTCTACGTCCACGGCCAACGTTGGCTCCCAACGCTCCACCAGGCACAAAGCCTCATACATAGTGAAGTCTTAAGTCTGGTTGACTAACGTATGTCACAGTGGCACTGTACCAAGTTCCTGCTGTAACTTTTAATTTTAAGAATAGCTGTTCCTGGTGACTCAGGTAGTTCCTCATCTCGACCTGGTGTCGGTGTGGGCCGTTCACCACAAGCCTTTCACGTGGGACGGGGGCACTTCATGCTCACGCAATTCTCCCCGCAAGCTTCCACAGACTCACCGGTGAGTTGGTACTTTGTGGAGGCCTAAGAGGGCCCCAGCTGCAGTCGGAAGAACTCGAGAGGCAGAGGTGTGCAAGCAAGCAAGCTCGCTCAAGATGCTAGTGGGTTGAAAGCGAGGCCATGTGGTCCTCTGCACCAGTTTGATCATGGGAAACGAAGGTTTTGCCCATCAACCTGTTCCAAAATCTCCCGCAGGTATTCTTCAGGCCCATTGCAATGGCCCTGGCCACTCTGATATATGCTACATGCCTTTCATCGTACCCCAAAGTTCCGTGACGAACCACAACGACTTCTTTGCCGTCCTCCACATTTCGCTCGTTTGTGCATGTACAACGTGCGGCTCTAGGCAATGCATGAGAGTGCTCCCTAAAGGCTTCCTGACCATGACCGACAAGGTCGCCTTTGGTAGCCCCTACCTCTGGCTCTACCTGCTACTATCGGCCGACTTGTGGTCTAGACCTCGTGTATCATGGAAGATCGAGGGCGGGAGGGGGGGGGCATGCGCGGGAACCCCATGCTTTGGGAAGCTGGTACAGGTATACGACCTCTCATCTTGCGGGACTCCAGTGTCTGGTCTGGATTGCTAATTACGGTGGCGAAGAAGAGAGGCGACTAGAATACCAGCTCTCAAAGATCTTCCGGGGCTCTCTTCAGAGCCCATGACGATCCACTTGGACAATTCAGGCGATCGTGGACCTAGACAGCCTCGAGAAGCGACGGGTCGGAAAACGGTGCGCACAGTCCACGGGGTCCCCGACGACTGCAGTTGGAAACTCAACGGCCACGTCTTTCATGAAGTTCCCTCTTGTTCGCGCGCCAGCGTAGGAGTACTTGGTTCCACCAGCGTCGACATGGCAGGCACCCACAGACAATTCAGACCATGACTGTCCCACAGTCGAGACAAATCGGGCTCTCCTTGCTCATTTCATCGGGTTCGTAGCGTTCATTACAAAAGCGAGGGAGAGCTTCCTATCTCATGTGTCCCGGAGCTGGAGGTACGGGGGCTGCTGAACCGTCCTCGACGACAATGTCGCCCACCCGGCCGCCACCCTCAACGGCAAATAAAATGCCATGCTCTCGGAGGACGGGACTCGCGTTTGCCTCCATCTGCCCAAGCTGTACGACTAGCAGATCTGATAGAGGTGCACGCCAGTGCTCCATACCGACAACACGACAGGGGATCTAGCAAACTTTAGAGCGCGACATCATCGTCTCATCCCGAGTGACATATCACACACTCGTTGCTATTGTGCCAATGGCTGTGTGCGTGATCAAGCGGGTCGTTCGCGGCGCATTGTTGCCGACCAGTACTATCGGGCTTGTGGTTGATCCAATCGCCTGCAAGGCACCTTGTGGCGAGGTCAACCATGGAAGTCAGGCCCTGGAATAGGAGTCGTGCATCTGGGTGCACAGCCTTGGTATGAGACCGTATGCAGGAAAGTTATCACCGGGCCACCACAGGTGGGAGAGGAGCCACAAGCTCGTGCGGAATTATCACCGTAACACCGACATCGGTCAGAGCAGGGTGCCTCGAAACGGGCTTGTAACTTAAGCGGTTGAGAAACTCTTCGCTGGCCTAGTCCTTGATGCCTCATATCAGTTGATCTGAGCAAGCAGTCGTCTCACATGGTATAGCCATCTGCTGTCGGCCCGGACTGAGATAGAGTCCGAGCCCGAGCATAGGCGCAATATACACGCGTGTATATGTGCAACAACCAATTTGCGTTTATGCGCGGGGTCCCCATCGAAATGCATTCTCAACCAACCGGCTGACGCCGGGTCCAGCATGCCCACACGTGAAAGAAGCCTCGGGGAGATGCCACCACACCTGCCGATTACAATATCACACCTCGAAGTGCCCGCTCGAAGTGCCCTCTCGAAGGGCGGGAAAATAAAATGTTAAGGTATATTGTGGGGGAGCTTATTTCCTATTTCGTAAGTACCTGAATTCATTAATAATTTCCTCAGAAATGCTTGTACTGGGCGGGCGCACGCAAAGAACTGGGTGGGCGGTCCCGAGATCGTGTGTGGGCGGACGTTGGCTGGGGATGAACTGCAGTGCCCACAGGCTCACGAAAATACGTTGCCGCCCAGCCCGAGAGATGAGCCTTCGATACATCAGTCACATATTCATTCTGTAGACAAAATCCTCTTAAGCATGGACACCAGCACGATGAACTTCCTCTGCGACAACGAACCGATCATCCTCACAAACTGCATCTTTAAAGCTACGAATACTTGCTCAAAATGCCCTCAACAACTCGGATGTTTTCCAGCCAAAATTCCTGGATCTCGTCCTTTGGTAAGTCTTTCGGCCTCCATTCAGGCTTCATGAACAGGCCGAACCTGAACCACTGCAGGAACGCCTGTGTCGTCTCACTCTGATCCCACAGCTTCCAGTCAGGGATAGTCCCCCAGAAAGCTTCGCGGAGTTCATCAGCTCGGTCGTACTCCGGGCCAAACCCATTGGGAGCAGGCTTGCGGAAGAGCATCTCAATAATTCGGTGAAGCGACGCGTACGGAGCACTGGCTAAAAATTCCCAATCAATGGCAGCTCGTATCTCGCTGTGCGTCTGGCTGGACACAATGACGTTGTGAGGGCCTAAGTCCGCGTGCATTGCGACGATGGGGATGTCCTCGACGATGATGGGAATATTGTGCAGGCCATTGTCGACGAAGTCTCTGATACGATCCAGGAAACGCTCTTTATATTCTTCAATACCTTGCTGCTTTTCGAGGGCGACGAGTGAAGACCTGATATGTGCTCGGAGGTATTCGCGTACAGAAGTGAATGGGCCCCCGAGGCCATAATGTCGATCCGGTCCGATCCTGAGGACGACCCGACCATCAATTTCATCGGCGATGAGCTCGCCGATCAGGTGATGTTCTGGAAGCTGGATGCGCCAACAAGCTTGGAATGCGAGGGCCATTTTTCGCACAAAGGTGAGCCTCTCTTCGTGTGATGGTTGAGGGTATACCGACGAAGCCATGACGCCTAGTATTAGCCGAGTTACCTACCGGCCCATGCCTATGTCTTCTTGTCGTTTCTTCTCTCCCGGAATAGGATAGACAGGAGGCACAGGCAAGATACGGCAGTCTATCGTTCTCGAAATCAAGGTCATGAACGCGTCCATAGATGATACACAGCCGTGGTGGCGTAGCTGAACAACATATGCGAGATCGTGACTCTCCTGGACTGTGACCTTGTATGAGATGCTCAACGCGCCGTCTGTGAATCTCGTCGACGAGGCTAAATGTTGGCCTGTTGCTGCTAAAACCGCCTTTGCAAGCTCTGTTTCCGAGAGAAGGATGGGCTCAGGCGGCGATATTTCTTTTGATCGTCTGTCAATTTTGATCAGATATCGAGTAATGGGTGTAGCAGGCCCATCAATGTCCTCCAAAGCTGCCGACCAGGAGAAAGTAGTGGGCGTCGTTTTCATCAGCGCATAGCTCACACCTTTCCCTTTCGGCGAACTGACGGCACCAGAGAAGACGTAGGCTAGAAGCGCAGACACGGCTTCATCTTGTGTCATGAGTTCCCCGGACATGATCAAAGAAGATCCAGGCAACGGATGAATTCCCACAAGGAAATGTATCTGTATAAAAACCCGGTGCAGCCATACATCATCAATAATACTATATGCGCGGACTGCCCTTGTGCGAATGCACCGTCTTCGGGCCACTGCTTTGCGTGTGCATAATAATCCCGAAGACGTGGTTGACAGCATGAATTGCTTTCAAAGTGCCTCTGGAGGGCACGACACCACCTGGAGTCAGCACAGGGCTGGGCGGCCCCAGTGTTGGCCACAGCCCATGCGCAAGACCCCTGATCCTCGGGCTCCACTTGCGCACAGCCCATGCAGCTTGAGTTTGTCCGAAGTGCAGTTGCAAAACGGCCAATTTCAAGCCAGGCGCGCATAGGCGCGCCCAACAGGGCCGGTAAAAAGGACACATCCCACTGGCCGGTAAACGACTGCTGGTAGGTGCCCAAACAGACAAGACCCCTAAGAAATTGTGGTATGCCAGAGCGGGCGTGCAACCTAGGGTGAATAGCCCCCTTCCGGTCTTCTGATGGTTTGTACGAGGCTGTGGATCCAGCAATCTTGCCGCTGATCTTGACCTGCTCCATGCTTCAATGAAGATCAGATCCTCATTTGCCGACTGCAGAGTCCGAATTCAGCTTTCAGCAGATGACTTGCCTCGCCTGTCCCGCCGCATCAGGGCGAAGCAGAAATGGGAAGGCGGTTGCGAGTTGTGGAGAAGGCTCCCCTTTGGCCGTTGGGCTGGCTGGGCTGGCTGGGCTCTCGACAAGCGACGAGTCTTGGTTGAAGGCTGGCCTCTCTGCCAAGACCCAAGCAAGGCCGGGGACCTTTTCTCTTTGTTCCTTGGCCACGTGAGGACGCCCGCAACGTGGTGCCGTCACTGGAGCGTGATCCTGGCCCAGGCCTCTGTTTCTGGGAGCTTTGGCGGTCGTGGTTTGGCCCGTAGGACCAAGCCATGGCCCATGGGGCACTAGGCACCCTCAAGGTTTCCAAAACAGGCACGACGAGCTCAAACTTTGACGGCTTGGCCGTTGAAACGATCCCTGCGCATGACATGACCTCATGTCTGGCGTGGCAGCGCGTTGTCGCCGTAGTCAGGGGCAGAAGCTGCCGTGGCAGATTATCCGATGAACTCCGTGCGGCATCATCGTGCGTCCTGTTATAAACATGACGGCGACATGCACGCCTCTCTCTGCCTGGTGTTGTACTATGTATGCAAGGGGGGCCAGACAGCGCCAGAACAGGACAAAGAGATGGAGCTCGGGGCCTCTGGGCGAAGACGCGTTTCACGCCCTGGGAATATGCGCGCGGCGTGGGGACTTGTGGACTTGTGGACTGGCCGAGTGATTTTTTCCGGCAGTGACGGCTGCGACGTGCTGTTTGGGATCTCGAAGTCTAAACGTTGGCGTGGTCCTTTCGTAGCGAGCCAAGCGAAGCGAAGCCCGATGCGATGCGATGCGATGCGATGCGCTCCAAAGTCCCCACCCCGGAATGGATATGAAGTGAATGAGTGTGGTGATTGATACCTGGACAGTAATAGTGTTGCTGCAAATGTTGGTGCACACTACAGCGCAGTGTAACACTCGAGTGTCTGACAGTCTTATTTACTTATTACTTCTTGTCTGACTGTGTCCAGGATCCCGTTCCCACCGCCCCTTGTTGCTCACACCCCATCTTCCTTTTCCTCCACGCCTCATCTCGTCAGGACCCGCACTACAGCCAAAACCACAACCACAACCACAACCACATGGCCATGGCAAGGCATACTCGAGCGCAGCATCCTGTCATTGCTGCAATCTCTTTGCCCTCGCATCATCAATTTCTCGTGCTGAGACACACACGCGTCTGCCCGACGTCTGCCCGACACCTGCCTCGGTCCAGTCCACCACAACCTCGCGTCCTTTGTCCACACACCATCGACGACAATTAATTTACACCACACCGCACTACGCACCGGCCACTGAGACAAACTCTAAGCTGGGCAAAGCAAGGTGCAACCTCGCCGCCCTGCACGCGCATCTTGGATAGTGAAGAACCGCCAGGGGTCCCCTGCCCACGCACCACCACCCGGCCGATTGAGCCTGGTCCAGCCCGCGGTCCGCTGTGTGCTGTGTGGAGCCAGCATACCTCCCCCCCCGTGGCGCATTTGCTTTTCCGGTCTCCCACTTCGCGACATATTGTACCGTGCTCCGTCCGCCGACAAGGCCCAAGGCCCTTCTATTGTCCTGCCACTCCCCGCCCTCCTCGAGGACGTTCCAGTCTGTGCTGCCCACTGGATACCCAACGGCCACCAGCAGACACCGCCGCCCGCCGCCCCAGAGTCCTGAGCAGGCATGAGCATGAGCATGAGCATGAGCATGAGCATGAGCATGAGGATTCATTCATAAAACACAACACCACCACCACTCAACTATACATACACCCAACGGTCCACACACGCACGAACCCGTACTGGCTCCACAGGCACCACCCCCACGAGCATACGTTGTTCGGCTGCGTTGTTCAAGCAACTCGCAGCCAGCCAACCGCGCCTCACAGTACCGTCATGATACCCTTGGCATGACTCCATTTCTGTGACCCACAGCGCGACCAACCTGGATCCTCTGGCGCCCGGTCCTGAAAACCACAAGAGAAATGATCGCACACCGGACATTGCGAGTTGGGGTCATTGTTGGTATAAGCCTTGGGGTCCTTGGGGTCCTCTGCGTCGCCGCCGTTGTCCTGCGGTCTTGCTGCTGCACGAGACCGAACTCGAGACAAATGCCGCGCACAGCCACCTCGGAGGACTTGAAGGACGACGCATTCGAGATGAGAGAGGAGGTCCCGAGGACTCGCATCGGCCGAGTCTTCTCCAGGATTATCTCCAGGCGACGGAAACCACGCAGCCAGGACTTTTACGAGCTGTCCAGGGACAGCTCCCACCCGGGGCGACCTTCGTATAACAGAGATCATGCCTTCCGCAGTACCTCGCACGCCGAATTGGCCGGTTCCCAGGTCAACACGGGCGGCGAGACCAAGTACTGGCGCAACCGGAGCACGGACGGCTTAACTGCGTACCAGAGGGCTATCCAGAAGCTGGACAGGGAGGCGATGGGGCCCGCGCCAGCCCACGCGCCGGCGGCGAGGAATTCGGTCCACGACGTCAGCCTCGAAGGGCAACACCACCGGCCACAGGAGCCGTCACCACCTGCGTCGGCGCCGCACACCCAGCTCAGCTACGTCGCGCTGCCGTCCATGCCCTCGCCGGCAACGCCTCGCTTTTCGACGAGGCAGAGCCGACGCTCCGATATCCCCTCACCAATATCCATCGCCCCGCAAAGAGCATCGGCCTCGCTTGTACAGGAGTCTACCAATGCCAACGCAACTTTCATATCCTACTCGCCATATCAATATCATACGCCTCACACCGTCTCACCCCTGCCGACCGACGACATCTGCCCAGCCTCCAAAGACCGGCCCCCATCTCCGCACTCATCTAGGTCAAACCAATCGAGCCGAGCATCGCAGTCGAGAGAGTCCCTGTCGTCTCGCGGCCCGGCGTCTTCCCTCAGCAGGAACAATTCGGCCGCACTGCCGGTCGAATCCCGCTCTCTACCCCCGCCGACCCCGACCTATCACCAAAGCCAGAGGGCGCCGATCGACACCGAGAACATAATCTGCCTGGGCCCCATGCCCAACAACGTGCAGTTCCCGTCGCCCTCGAACGCCCACTTCAGGTCCCAGTCCCAGCAGGGCCCCCGCTCGCCGCCGCCCAGGCTCGTCATCCCGGACGACCAGCGCAGCTCGCCGCCCCCGTCGCCGGGCAGCCCCGTGACCCAGGACCTCTTCCTGCACGACCAGAGCCCGCTGGCGCCCTACCAGAGCCCGGTCAGGTCCGTCTTCACCCGCGAGCTCTCCCTGCGCTCGGAGGGCCGGCGGCAGGGGCCCCCCGCGGGCGGCGGCTCGTACCACGGGGGCGACCGGCGCGGCTCGACCGACAGCCTGGGCAGCAACTTCACCGTCGAGGAGGAGGCCCGCATCCAGGCCCAGATCGTCAAGAACCTGTCCATGCTCGGCCACGAGCGGGTGGGCGGGGAGAGCGACATCGTGCACGTCCCTCAGCCGTCGCCCCGGAGGTACAGCTGGGAAGACACCTTGTGATCTGAAGGCCCTCACCGAGCGCCAGGGCGGCGATGGCCATACCCCAAGATCCACCGCAGTCCGGTATTTCCGGGTCGATACATTATCTTTATTCACGCCATATGATGTTATAATTGCGGTCTCGTTTAGGCCTGTCGAGATGCCTTTACTAAAATTTTCTTATGTCGACTATATGTATCATTATCCCCCCCCCCCCCCNCCCCACAAGAAAAAATACTCTGACCTCCGTCCGAGGTTACAAACTGCCATTTTTTGATAACCATACTGCGCGACGGAGTTTGGCTGGATCTGGGTAATGTGGGAGGGAAGATTTTATGTTCCCAGAAGTTAGGAATAGGGACGGACAAAGCGCAACATTGCGTACGGTTATAAGGCCAAGAAAATGGTGCTTTGCGAGGCGTCATGGTTGCGGAGCTTGAGCTGGCCGCCTGGGTCGGGCACGGGTTGGTGATCTGGCTTGATCAGGAAGTGCCGTCGGATATCAGAGGGTAGACAGACTGTTACCACTGCTGCCACTGCTCTGCAGACTGCCCATATACACTACATTAATGCTCCGGGACTGTACGGGGACGGAGGAAACGAGGGCCCAACTGAGCAACTACCGGCGTGGAGGCCGCCAACAAACTCAATAAAATATACTTATATCCACTATGCCCATCATTGTACAATCGAAAAGCGCGAACAGTTTCCTTTGCCTCCGAGAAGGCCAAGCCTTAGTACCGGTGCGTCAGTGAGTTTGGCACGCATGACCTTCCTCGATGCGTGGCCGAGCCCCGCATCTTTGCTGTTCGACCTCTCTTATGAGCCTATCGGCCGAGACGATTGGCAGAGTTGTTGGTGGAATACAGTTAGCGATGGGGTCTCACGAAAAATTTCGGAAGATGATGGTCCCTGGCTACATATTTGCAAATGGGCCAAGCGACACGGACAACCATCGTTCTCGAGTTCCGTTCGGGCTTTCCCTTCCACTCCTGGAACAAATTCACAGTGAGTGTCTCATAGTGGGCTGTCGAACACAATCCCACCTGGTCCGACACCAGTCTACCAGGTCTCCATCCATATTCCCACGGTCTGAAGGTAGCGTTGTGCCTGCTCGTTGTTCTTGGCCTTGCCTCCGATGACCAGTGCATCCTCCAGCGCACGGCGGACAGAGATTGGCATCCTGCCCGCGTTTCCACAGATCACGAAGATCGGAACTGCGTCGGCTTGGTCAAGCATGGCGCATATGTCTTCCGCGTGCCGACGTATCTGGTGCTGTATATACATCTTTCCTCGGTCGTAAGCGACACTCTGCAGCCACGGCGTATTCTCCGCCGTCATGAGGTCCGCAGATGAATTGTCGGATTCGGTCTTCAGTGCACCCCACTTCTTTTCGGAGTAAGGATCAAGAAAGGGCAGGTCCGACTCGGCAATGGGATCTCTCGAAAACGCTTCATACACGCGAACATTCTGGCATGTCTCCCATTCGTAGGCGTAGTAATAGTCGGCATCTCTGCTCCGTGCGCCGAAAAATAGCATAGTCTGGCCCACGGGGTTGTGAAGTTCACGCTCCTGGATAAGGCTCCGGATTGGAGCAATGCCGGTTCCGGTACCCACGGCTATCAGTGGCCGCTCGACATGATACCGACCGTGCGGCGGAGGATGGGGATTTCTGGCAAGGCCCACAGCCAGAGTGGTTCCTGGTCTCAGGGACTTGAGATACCTCGAGCAAAGACCCTACAGCACAGCTGTCAGTTCCACGCGGAAGGAAGATGAAGAAGGGTGCCGGCGTGGACTGGCAAGAGTCTGACCACGAGGAAACATACCTGTCTGGGCTTGCGTATGATCGTCTTATACTCAACCATCGCTGCGAGGATTTCGATGTCGTGATGCTTTGCCTTCAACGACTCGTGGGACTCAATGTGGTTGGCGATACTGAAAGCACGGCCACGGATGAAGGGGAAGGTTTCCAGGGCGTAATCGATCGGGATTTTCACACCAGGAAAGTCTCGGAGTACCTCTAGGATCGTACGCCGGGGGCGAGAGGTGTAGTCGTAGAACTCCTGGCTGTTTGACCCTGACGTTAGCTCCAGAAGGCGCTCTTTCTCGCGCTCATCCACGGTGTGTCGGCGTAGGTCCTTGAGAAAAGTCCGATTAGGAATCGCGTTGAAGTCGATGTTGTGAATGAGAAGATCACGCATCGTCGCGTTTTCCGGTGGGTGGAGGTTTCGAGGGCACCGCAAGCCGCCATGCTTGATATATGGCAGCTTCTTGTCAGTCGTATTTGCGCTGTAGTGCCAGACCACGCGCAAATCTGCCTTGTCCTCCCAGCCCATCAGTCGGATTAACTCGTCCGCGTCAGCAGGAAAGTTCTTGGGATAAATGGTAAGCGTGTCGCCGGGCTTGAGAGGCGGCAGTTGGTCGTCGCTCCAGGGATCTCTCTCGACGCGAATCCCGAGCATGCGCACGTCCTGCCAGTGAGTTTCGGGAGTAACACGCTGATTGTGGACAAGTTTTGCCAGGTAGGATTGGGGATATTTGATGGGCTTCTGGGGGGGTAGGTCCTCGTTGCGGAGCAGCTTCTGGTCGTTGCCTGTGGAATCGAGACCGTACTTGGTTGGGTAGTCCTTCAATATGTTGTCCTTGTCAGGATTGACGAGGCCATGAGCGTCATTGTAGGTGTCCCCGACCAGGTCGCTTCGAAAAGTTGCGCCATAGGGATCGGAACGGCGAAGCGCCTCATCATCACGATCCTCCACTTGGCTCTTGGGGTTGTCAATATGACTGAGCGCCGCATGCTTCTCACGATTCGCCTCCCAGAGGTCGTAGTCCGACACTGATTCCATATTGGCTAGATCAATAGGATATTTTGGTGGGAGAAGGGCGTCGTCTGGGATGGGGGCGATGCCAGGTGGTAATGGGAACTCGGCAGAGAGGCGGGCCTTGAAATCCTCAAACCAGGGCAAATAAATGCTGTCGATGCTGCACTGGAATCAGAATGCAAGACCAAGGTAGAAACAGCCGGATCCCTGATACATGTGCCGCCAGGGAACAATGACCCTTGGGGGGAGCAGGAGAAGGAAGGAGTGCCCCAAAAAGAAAAGAAATAGAAACAGAAAAAGAAAAAGAAAAAACAAGAAAAAAAGAAGCAACATGTGTCGTGCTCACCCGTTGTCGTGTCTTTCGTCACCCTCTCCAGCAGGGCAGAATTCAGTGGCACCCAGCTGCAGGAGACGTTTGTGCAGTTTCCTCGCAGCCCAGTTGAATCTTTGGACGGGCGGCCGGTCAGCAAGCAAGCCTTCTCGGGTTGGATGGGGTGGCGCAGCGGGGTGTGGGCCTCACTTCTGATAGGAACTGTCACCGAGGCCGAAGCTGGTGAAGCTGAGGTGGCCGAGGCAATCTGGGGGTAGCTTCTTTCGCAGGAGGCTCTTCCAGAAGGCGGCGGCGTTGGCCGGAGTGTCGCCTTGCCCCGTCGTCGAAGTGACAAACACTGCGATGGAGCACTGGGCTAGCTCTTTCTAGATGCGAGGCCGTCAGTCCCATTCACCCAGCCAGCCAGGTGCGATGTGGTGTGAGGCGGTGCGGTGCGGTTTCTTGGTCTGGTGGCGGCGGTCCAGCTTACCAGCGGCACATCATTCATCTCCTCGACCTGGGTCTGAAAGCGCAGCCCCTCTGCTGCCCTGCCGATCTCGTGGGCGATCTCGTGGCTCTTGCCAGTCTCTGTCCCGTAGAGAACCAGCATCGACCTATCCTCTGCAGCTTCTGCAGCTTCTGCAGCTTCCCCACCATTCCCATCCGCCCTCTCTTCTGCCTCCATGGCCGAGACCAGCCCGGGTTGGGGAAGGCACGTATTGCCGGCTGATTTCTCAACGAGCTCTGCCAGGCCTCCTCACACCAAGGTGGCTCTCCTGTAGAGCCTGGGAAGTGTTTGCACCTGATCTGATGAGCTTGACCCAGCGCTGCCGGGGGCCACTGGGCTTGAGGGTGAGTACTTATAGATACTTGTCGGAATATATACACGAGGTTAGGTAGGTATTCAATCGCGCGGCACCAACGATAAGGCTGAGCAGGTGGAGGTATCCCCACATACGTTGTTCAACCTGGAGATACATCTGGGATGCAAGTCAAAAATCTCAAGACCATTCATTACATATTAGATTTCAGCCGAGGTCGGATGCTGAGTCAACATGGCTATGGCTATGTCACCACTTCTGCCTTCAGCCTAGACTCGGAATAGTGTATGTCCCAGGACATGGACAATAGGATGGCACCCTCAAAGTGCGGCAAAAATGTCAAAAGATACCCCACCCTACGGGGGATCCTGGAGAGGGTTGGTTCTGTCTCGCACAGGCTTCGCGGTGCGTAAAGTCTGGGGAGACGTGACTCGGCCCGTATGCGAGCCCCCCCCCCCCATGAGAGCCCATGCGCTAAGTAGACTGACAGACTGACTACCACTGCCGATGATCGACGGCGGGCCAGGCAAGCCATCAGCAGCCACGCCACAAGTTTAATTTGAGAGTTGACCATTGGTGTTATGCTGGTTTATGCTCCATATCCAACCTTTCTTTCGCGTTGGAGCATATATGTTCTGTCTGCAGTCAAGCTAGAACAAAGGACCATGTGGGTGCAATAGACGGCCCAATCCTGCTCCCCCGAGTCTGCTATTGTAAATGCTGTGCCGGAATACAAAGTACCTAGGTAGAGTACCTAGACTACAGCATGTGGCGGTGCAGCTCGTCCAATGGAGTTGCTCAGGCCAGAGCCATCATGCAGATGGATCTCTGCTGCCAGCCAATTCAGCCGGCCCAGGAGCCCTTGACCGCTTCCCGCCCAGGTCCCGCCGGGTCAGGGGATCTTTCTAGAACAAGAGGCGAGGCTGATGGGGCTCCATTTGCCGCCCACGGCTCGGAAGCTTTTGTGGATGCAACGGAGTGGAGACCTGTGCATCACTCTGGTTCCTCTGTTGCGCCGACTCCCTCCCATGCACACCATTTTTGATGCTCCAGAACAGACAGATAGACAGACAGACACTCTTGAAGTCAATGTGCAGCGGAGCCTGACACCAAGCGCTTGTTGTTGATGCTGGACACCGCCATGGGGGCCGTGTCTCAGTCTGCGGCAGGGAGCTGCAGTTGCCAACTGCACTCGAGCCTTGAGAGGTGTGGTGAAGCCCCTGGACCATCGCCGCTACCAAGGTACCCTGGACAAGCAACATGGGGATGTCGAAAGTGGCAGTCCAGGCCAGACAAACGGGCCCAAGGGGAGGGAGTGGCCAGGTGAGATAGATGTGAAGGTTAGGGGAAGAGTACGGAGTACATGGCAAACATTCTTGGCTGCAAACAAATGCTGAGGCCTTCCTTGTGCCTTTTGATTCGCCTGCCCGTCCGGACTCTCCCAAGGGACAATAGCCACCCAGCACTCCTTTCCAATGTACCTACCCATACTCTGGCGTCACAGCACATTACTGGGCATCGATTGAATAAGCAGCAATACAACCACAAGGGCGTTGCTTCTGTCCTGTCTCTGAAAACATCAGCCCCAGGGCCGATGATCCAGCCAATAGCACACCTTTTTTTGCCTTCTATTTTACCTCCAGGGCTGTGAATTACCTCCAGCCTGCATGCCCCTTCCCATATTTCCTTTGATGCCTGGTCTCCAAACGGTCGCCCATCTCCTCCCCACCATAAAGTGGCAAGCACCGTGCAAAGGTTGAGCTTTCCACTCACACAAGCCAATCGGGTCACACGCAGTCAGCAATAAGCAACAAGAGACAACAGAAAGCACACACGCTTGCGAGCAGACCGGGAAGGCAGAGAATCAGAGAATGTACGTATGTTTGGTCGCAGGCATTTGTTGCGCCACACTTTCCCGCTTTCGAGCTGGCTCCTCCCCTCCCTTTTCCCCCCTCACCCCTGCCCGCAACCAGCACCAGGGGCCGCTGGCACCTTGCAAGACTGCAGGCACCACTGGCACTGGCACCCGGACTGGCGTGTGACTGGCAGGCGAGCCCCAAAAAAATTATTTGACCAGCGGGACAACAAAGGGCTCCACGGGAGCAACATCGACCTCCCTCTTCTTCCCTCCTCCCTCCATCTTCACTCCCAACACCAAAGATCGATCACAGCAACGCTCACCCCCACCGTCAAGCCTCCCTCCCCCCCCACAAGTCATCTAGGGCACTAAGCTACCCTTTTCCTCCCCCTCCTATTGAGAACAGAGTTCAATCCTTTGCACCCGTCAAGTACCCGCACGTCGTCGACCATCGCAGCTAACCCTACCTGCCGGTCCACCTCAGCTCAGCTTGATCCAGCAACACTCTCCATCCTGACTAACGCCACCCAGACCCGACAAGATCTCATCCATCCGTCAATCACCCAGATCACCCAGCCAAAATGTCTGCCCCCCAGGAGAACAACACCGCTGACGCCGCCGTCAACGACGTGACTGCCGCTCTGTCCAACACTGCCATCACTGACAAGCCTGCCGATGCCAACGCCCCCAGCCCTGCTGAGGGTTGCCGCCTTTACATCGGAAACCTGGCCTACGCGACAACCGAGGAGGGGTTGAAGGAGTTCTTCAAGGGCTACCTTGTGTGAGTCCCCCGCCCTGTCGTGCTCTGCGAGCCCCGCTCTGGCCCCCGGCACATGCTGCTGTGGGGTGGCTAGCTTCACCCACAGCCTCACGCTGTTGCTGCCACCACCAAATCTGCAGCGGTCGAGATCCCGTTCCTAGCTTGCTGACCCTGTTCTCGCCTAGCGAGGGAGTCACCATCCCCAAGAACCCAAGGACCGAGCGCTCTGTGGGCTACGCCTTTGTCGACCTCTCCACCCCCACCGAGGCCGAGCGAGCTATTGCCGAGCTCTCTGGCAAGGAGATCCTTGAGCGCAAGGTCTCTGTCCAGCTTGCTCGCAAGCCCGAGGCCAACGCCGAGAAGACGGACGCCAACGGAGAGGGCGAGGGTAACCGTCGCCGCCAGTCCACCCGTGGTCGTGGCCGCGGCACCCGCGCCCGAGGCGGACGGGCCGGTCGTGCCCGCGAGGTAAGGATGATGCACCCATCGGGTTGTTCTCTTGACTACGACGAGAAAGCTCACAAGTTCTGTGCAGGACAAGAAGGAGGAAGGCGCCGAGGGCACCACTGCGGGCCCCGCCGATGCCGCAGCAGACACTGAGGTTCAACCTTTGCAAGACATCACCAACAAGTCCAACAACACTGACCCTGATGGCAAGCAAAAGACCCAGGCTGCTCGCCCTGCCCGGGAGCGGCGCGAACGCGGCCCCCCGGCCGATGGCATCCCCTCCAAGACCAAGGTCATGGTGGCTAACCTGCCCTACGACCTGACCGAGGAGAAGGTATGAGAGAACCCGAGGTGATAGCAGGGATCCTTTGCTTGTGCTGACACGGGAGTCCTCATGTAGCTCAAGGAGCTCTTCAGCGCCTACCAGCCTTCATCCGCCAAGATTGCCCTGCGCCCTATCCCCCGCTTCATGATCAAGAAACTCCAGGCCCGTGGCGAGGCCCGCAAGGGTCGTGGCTTCGGCTTCGTCACACTGGCGTCGGAGGAGCTGCAGCAGAAGGCTGTCAGCGAGATGAACGGCAAGGAGATCGAGGGACGAGAAATCGCTGTCAAGGTCGCCATTGACAGCCCCGACAAGACCGACGAGGAGGCCAACGCTCCTGCCACCGAGGGTGAGAACGGCGCCGAGAAGACTGCTGCCCCGTCTGAGGCCCCGGCGGCTACCCCCGCTGCTACCCCCGCTGCTGCTTAGATGCAGCGCGGACTACTCCCCGACGAAATCGCCCTACCGGATCATCAACTAAGCGACAAACACGCGGGCTGTGATTTTGGAACCATCATCTTAGTCTTATCCTGGCGCCGCAGAAAGGCAGATGAATTATATTATGATTCAGCGTGCGGGAGGGTGAAGTTGGCTGGCTTGGACTTGAGTGACATGGACGCGATGGTCTTTGGCGTCCCAGTGGGGGGGGATCGACGTGTGACATGGGGCAGCAGAAGAACCATGGCCGCCTCTTTCCTAATGCACGCACTGCGCAGCTTAATTTCCATGAAGCATCTCATCACCCGTTCGCATCTCTGTATTGATACACCGTTTCTCTCATTTTCTCCGCGGTCTGTACATTAGTCGCATCCGGAGAAGGGTTTGATGGGAATGGGAAAAGTTCTTGCTGGAGAAATTGAATGAATGACCGTTGATGATTCTTAACCAACCTTGGTACGGTCCTCCCCTGGCTGTTGCATTGTCACAAGAAAGCAAGGCAAGCAGCGGCACGTGCCGGTCAGCCTCAGGGGCAGCTCACGTAGGCGTGCAGGTTGACTGCATAACACATATGGCGGAATCATAAAAGGTAATCTCAGAAAGCTGTGCAGAATTTATGAAAGGTTACCCGTAGGTTGAAGGCATTTCGGCCCAAATCGTTCCTGTCCTTGTCTGTGTAAATCTATGGATAAAAAGTGCTCCAGACTGGAGTAGAGTACTCTCTTATCCAGGTACCCTACTTATTGACCACCTGGGCAGCCCCTGAAGTCGGGTGTCAATTTGATTCTCTGGCTCTGCATCACAGGCCCTACCCTACCTAGGGTACCAGCTGTAGGCCTGTATATAGCACATATTCTGATCCCTGCGAGCCGTGTCTTGCTTCGCTCAAGTCAGCGGACTGAATGGGAGGAGGCTATTGGCTGCCACCAAGAATGAACCCCACACCTTCCTGGGCCCATCCAGTCGTCCCCCAAGTCCCTCTAATAAATGCCCAAACGAAATCGAAACAGCCGCGAGCCAAGTAAGAACGGCAGCGCGGACGAAGAAACGCAGCCAGGCACATCTGCTCGAGTCTGTCCGCAGCCAACAAGCCTTTAGTCCACTCCCTGTTTCCGCGTCTATCGGCCTTTGTCCCCTGTCAAGTTCACCACCAGAGGTGACCTCGCGAGCCACACAAGCCACAAGTTTCATTCTCGACGATACCCATTGGCGAACCTTGTGACGACAGGAGAACCGACGTCTTGCCCAACATGGCCTCCAAAGCCATGTGGGAGGTCGACCCAGAGACTCGTTCCAAGGTATGCTGCAGCTGGGGAGAAAGGGAGGGATAGCAGCTCCTGTACCCTGCCCACTGGGCCGACCTGCCTGTCCCTTTCGTTGCACACCTGGTGCGCTGACGTGGCCTCGTTCGATAGCTCCTCGCCATCCAGAAAGAGTCTCGCAACTCTCTCTGCTGCGATTGCAATGCGCCCTCTCCCCAGTGGGCATCCCCCAAATTCGGTATCTTCATATGCTTATCGTGCGCGGGCGTCCACCGCGGGCTGGGAGTACACATCAGCTTCGTCAGGTCTATCTCTATGGACGCATTCAAGCAGACCGAGATCGAAAGAATGAGACACGGCGGAAATGACAACTGGAAGAGCTTCTTTGACAAGCATGAGACTACCAAGATGACGGGCATGAGTTGGGACGACGCCACGATTGCCGAGCGATACAGCGGCGAGGTCGGCGAGGAGTGGAAGGAGAGGTTGAGCGCCAAGGTGGAGGGAAGGGAGTACGTGCCAGGCGAACGGAAGCAATCATCGGCCAAGACCAACACAGAGAGCGCCTCGAGGTCGGCAACACCCCTGAGCGGCACCGCCAACAGCAACGGCAACGGCAGCAAGTCGGAGAGCCCCAGCGTGAGTGGTGGCAAGGCCAAGGTGGACGACAAGTACTTCGAAGGCCTCGGGGCTGCCAACGCGGCAAGGCCGGACCATCTGCCACCAAGCCAGGGAGGGAAATACGCCGGATTTGGGAACACCCCGGCGCCCACCACCCAGGAGGAAGGCCTGCCCAAATTTGACGAGTTGCAGAAGGATCCTCTGGCGGCCCTGGGCAAAGGTTTCGGCTGGTTCACATCCACGGTGACGAGGACGGCGACTACAGTAAACAAGGACTTTATACAGCCTACGGCGAAGCAGGTACGCGCTCGAACGCCCGGGAAACGACCTCGTCGCTGTTCCGCGTGTGCCAGTAGATGCTGACATTTCGAGCAGGTTGGACAGTCAGATTTCGCGGCCCAGGCAAAGGTCTTTGGTGGTCGGATTGGCCAGTCCGTCCAGCAAGGTGCCAGGGGCGTGTCCGAGAACTTCAACAAATTCGTCGAGGGACCGTCAGAATCAGGCCAGGGCGGTTCGCGTGTCGCACCCCTGGATGAGAGCAAGAAGTCGTTCTGGGATGATTTCGCCTCTCTGGCCGAGCAACGAAAGCCGCAGAGCAGCTCGATTGGAACGTCTGCAATGGGCAAGGGCAACAACAGCACAGCAAGGGCACCCGCGCCCAAGAAAGACGAGTGGGATGATTGGTGATGAAGCCGTGGAGATGAGACGAGTAGACGAAGATTCTTGAGGGTATTGATCCAAGATGTCCCCACATTACCTATCGCTTTCTGTATAATCTAGGACCTTGTTCAGTCCGTCCGTTTCCCTTTGCGTTTCTGTTGGCGAGGTACGCTGGATGGGTGGATGGATAAATAAATGCTATCTTCCTAGACTATATACATCCTGGCTGTGGGGACGAAATGTGATTTGAGTGGTACATAGTACAACGAAAAAGAAGACAGCGCTGACAATCGAAAGCATGTGACAGTGCATTCGCCAAGTTTGCGTGGGTTACTGCTCCGTACTGTACTGTAACACTCCAGACTCTGGCTCCGAGCCACCGTGCAGGGTGTGGTGCAGTAAATTTGTATGTTCGGCAACTGTGGGCGGGTCCGCCGAGACCGTTACTAACCGGCGTAGCTCCGGTTCGGCTTCGACGTTCGTCGGGTCATGACCCTGCCGTCCCGCTCCTTTTCGACCGACCTTCGATCTCACTTCGCCTGGCCATTGCTACCATTTGTCGCCAGCATGTCTGCCCTACGTATCCTCGTCCCGGTGAAGCGGGTGATTGACTATGCTGTGAGTCTCGTCCCGACTGGTCACGACACTCACACAACTCCCCACATTGCGCCTCATGGCACTTCGCGGTAACTCGTACTGACGCCACGACCCCTCCCCTCCACCGCTGCAGGTCAAACCCCGCGTGAACAAGGCCCAGACGGGCGTCGAGACCGCCGGCGTCAAACACAGCATGAACCCGTTCGACGAGCTCTCGGTCGAGGAGTCGGTGCGCATCCGCGAGAAGAAGTCTGCGCCGGGGGGCGTCGAGGACATCTGCGTCATCAGCGCGGGCCCGCCCAAGGCGCAGGACGTGCTGCGGACGGCGATGGCGATGGGCGCCGACCGGGCGATCCACGTGGACGTCAAGGAGGGCGAGGAGCTGGAGCCGCTGAGCGTGGCCAAGCTGCTGCGCAAGGCGGTCGAGGCCGAGAGGAGCAACCTGGTCATCCTGGGCAAGCAGAGCATCGACGACGACGCCAACCAGACGGGCCAGATGCTGGCGGGCCTGCTGGGCTGGCCGCAGGCGACGCAGGCGAGCGAGGTCAAGTTCGGCGAGGGCGACTCCGTCACCGTGACCAAGGAGGTGGACGGCGGCGTCGAGACGGTGAGGGCGAAGCTGCCCATGGTGATCACGACCGACCTGCGGCTCAACGAGCCCCGGTACGCCAGCCTGCCCAACATCATGAAGGCCAAGAAGAAGAAGCTGGACAAGAAGACGCTCGCGGACTTTGGCATCACGAACGAGCGGAGGTTGAAGGTCCTGAAGGTCCAGGGTATGTTGGTCCCACGCGGCCCGGTTCCCCCGTGTTTGTGGGATGGGCGGGTGCTGACAACATTATGCAGAGCCGGCGCCGAGGCAGGGAGGCGGCAAGGTCGAGGATGTGGACGGCCTCGTGGCGAAGCTAAAGGAGCTGGGCGCCATCTGAGTGCGACACCGCCCAGAGCAAGCCATGTACAAAACCCGAATTCGAGACAGACTACCATTAGACTGGGAAGCGCAGCATACACGAATATAGGCGGCGACGGTCAAAGTCTTTATCGGACATGTGAGGCTAGAAGTTTGCGTCAACCATTTTGAATACCCGGATGTGATTCCTACCCTCTGGGGCCCATGGACCAATTTTGGGAAAGTGGCTCCTTCTTCTGCTTACGAAGATGTGTGATAGCAAGCATACTATGTTTGATTTGCGTCACCTGACCAGTGTGCCTCAGGACGTGGCATACATGGCCGTCTTAACGGGCACGCGTGGCAGACACCGTATTGAATCAAACAGCTGTGAGGCCTTGCATACCGCGAGCACATCCCCATCTCTACATCCATCTTCTGCGACTGATGTACTACGAAATTCCTAGAGAGGTGACATCTACCAATTGCGATTTGGGAATCCTCCGTTTGTCCTTCGCTGTGAGTGGACGACCGAGCAGTGGGCCGAGGTGGAACAGCTGCAGAGGCAAGCTGTTCAACACGGAGGATAGAATCAGGCACGGTGAGGCACGGGTGCAGGAGCTAGACGGCAAGCTGGCCGAGTACGGGGAGTCTGTCAACGACCACCTGGCCCAACTCGGCCTGACGCAATGCCCGTATTTGGCGAGCATTCCATCTACCCGGCGCGCGTATATCTGGCGGGAGACACTGAGGCGGTCCCGGACGGAGATCGACCGCCTTTGAACTTCGACTAGCTAGGGTGGCGGTGGTTTTAGGACGCAATTCTGGGACAATTTTGGATCATAGTCTACCGGGCCCTGCAAGGACGCAGACGAGGCCATTGTGATGTATTTTTGGTCAAGAGCAAGGGGTAGCTGTAAACTTGTTCCTCGGCCAGTACGGGGCAGCAATAACACGTGCATAACCACTGCGGTGGTGATTTCTATATACTTAAGTATGCAATAGGACTAGAAATGCCCTTCCGTATGGCGATTCTGTATTGTACTCAAAATGAGAGAGCCGATGCGACCCTTCTCTGGGCCCATTGGAGCCCAGACATGTTAGTCTACATACAAGGAAAAGCTCAAGGCGCCCCCGCCCTGCGAGAAAAAAAAAAGAGCTCCCCGCGATCGATATCGGAGGGGATGGGTCCCTCAGCTGGGCTATCTGGCCCCACCCGTGCTAAGATCCAGGGGAATGACGTGCCCCCCAAATGGCTAGAACCAGACACAAAGGCTGAAGCATCCAATGGCATCCGGCAGATTCTGCTTATCCGCACGCGGAACGCCAAAATTATACTCACATCTGATTCACAGATTAACCTGAACTGACTCTCAACCTTCCCTTCCCTTCCCTTCCCTTCCCTTCCCCGTCCCCCATCTCCCTCCTCCCACAAAAAAATACAGACTCAACGCCCTCGACGGCCAAAAACAATCCCTCGCCCAACCAAAGCAGACATCCTGGACTCCTCACACCCACAGCGCCGCTGGAACTTTTCCCAAAAAACCATCATTGTGTCCCAGACAACAGCCCTTATGAACGGGCGCCCATCGGAGTTCACCTCTCAGGTAAGCCATGCTCAGTTTCACGGCCCAAACCTTCTCTGCCTGCTCCTTTCCTACCCGACGCGTCCCCTGTCCCCGTCAATTCGGTCCCCTCTTGAAGATGTAGATTGACCTCGTCGATGGCCGCCGTGGCCGCGGTTGGTGGGGTGACACTTATCAGCGAACATTTGTGGCTAACATGACTCTTCTTCTCGCAGGACTATCTCTCAGGTTTGTTGCTCGACCGCGCGCATGTGCTTGACTCACCGCCCTCCCATGCTGACCCCCCCTCGCTGCAGACCACCTCTGGAGGTCCCTCCAAGCTTAAGAGGCACCCTATTTAGCTGCTGTGATATCCTCCGTATAAACCCCTCCAATCATGTTCTCTCGCGTTTTCGCTGCTGCCTCTAAGCCCTCGGCCACCGGCGCCGCAGGCATGGCCTTCCGCCTCCGGCCCACCGCCGGCCAGGCTCGGCACCTGAGCAAGCAGGCCTTCGATGGCAGCAAGGGGAGGGCAATGCCCGCCTCCAGGCCTCGGGCTACTGCTCCTGTGGACAACCTCGACGCCACCTTTACTATCAGGGTACGCGGGCCTCTTGTCCAGTCGTGTTTCCTAGGACTGTGCTGACCCCCGAGGCAGGACGGCCCTGTGTTCCACGGATCCGCCTTCGGTGCCAACTCCAACATCTCAGGCGAGGCCGTCTTCACCACCTCCCTGGTCGGCTACCCTGAGTCCATGACCGATCCCTCCTACCGCGGCCAGATCCTGGTCTTCACCCAGCCCCTGATTGGCAACTACGGCGTCCCGTCCGGTGTTCGCGACGAGTTCAACCTGCTGAAGTACTTCGAGTCTCCTCACATCCAGTGTGCTGGGATCGTCGTGTCAGACGTGGCCAAGAAGTACAGCCACTGGACCGCCGTGGAGAGCTTGGCCGAGTGGTGTGCGCGCGAGGGCGTCCCTGCCATCTCGGGCGTCGATACCCGTGCCATCGTCACCTACCTCCGAGAGCAGGGTTCCTCTTTGGCTAGGATCTCGATTGGCGACGAGTACGATGCTGACGAGGACGAGAGCTTCATGGACCCGGCCCAGATCAACCTCGTAAAGAAGGTGAGCACCAAGGCTCCCTTCGTTGTGTCTGCGCCGAACGCGACTTTCCACGTTGCCCTGATCGACTGCGGTGTGAAGGAGAACATCCTGCGGAGCCTCATCAGCCGTGGAGCGGCCGTGACCGTGCTGCCTTACGACTTCCCTGTCCACAAGGTCGCTGCCGATTTCGACGGCGTCTTCATCTCCAACGGCCCTGGTGACCCCACTCACTGCCAAGATACCATTTACAACTTGGCCCGCCTGATCGAGACGTCGCCCGTGCCGGTCATGGGCATTTGCCTTGGCCACCAGCTTCTGGCCCTGGCAACGGGTGCTCGCACTATCAAGATGAAGTACGGCAATCGTGCCCACAACATTCCGGCGCTGGACTTGACCACAGGCCAGTGCCACATCACCAGCCAGAACCATGGTTACGCCGTTGATGCAAGCACCCTGCACCCCGACTTCAAGGAGTACTTTGTCAACCTCAACGATGGTAGCAACGAGGGCATGATGCATAAGACCCGCCCCATCTTCTCGACCCAGTTCCACCCCGAGGCCAAGGGTGGTCCCATGGACAGCTCCTACCTGTTCGACAGGTACCTTCAGGACGTTCACATGTTCAAGAACAGCCAGAACGTGTACAAGGACAACAGGCCCTCGCAGCTCATGCTGGACCTTATGTCCAAGGAGCGTGTTGGAGTGTGAGTTGTATCTATCTGTGCTGCGAGGATGGAAGCTAAAAAAGGTCTTCTAGTGAACCCACCCCTTTGGCTACTGCTCAAGCTTAAGTGCCGATGATCCCGGTTTTCTGTTTGAGCGATCTTTAGGGCGGAATGCGTGCCAAAAACGGTAGAATCTGTTTAATGATTTTCTTGAAGACCAAAAAAAACGGTGCTTCAGGCCCTTAGTAGGGAAAACCAAGATTGTGCATTGATGCTGGCTGAGGGCCTGAGGCATGTCCTCTCATTTTGCTGTGTTCGAATCGTATTCATTGCTCACATTGAAAAACCCGGTCCCAAGTGATCGATCGCTCATCGAATGCCTTGCCATGCTGTCAGTTTGTTTGACTTCTATTCCTATGGGTAGGTATCGCCGAACTAATGAGAGAGATTCCACCTGAAAGACTGCTCGTTAATGGGCACTAGGATCTGATGCGCAGGTTTACCGCAATTCTTGGATTAGCGAATCAGTAAGCCGTGCTGTTAGCCTCGGAATAGATGCGAGCCAGATGCTTTGCGAAGGGAAGAATACAGGAAACTTGCTTATACAGGAGTCTCTGTGATATATAAACAAGATGGACCTGAAATTAATTAGCAGCGCAGAAGAAACACTCGCACGATGCGGCAGATATGAATATGGGATATGCGTATGAATACGTGTATATTTATCTCCCCAATACGAGACGCAGAGAACCTGTCGGAATCGCCCTTTTGTAGTGCATCTCTTGTGCTCTATATGCTAAACCACCCCACATGGATTTCTTGACATGGAACCAGTCAATCAGCATCTTGGTGGCCACTATTGTAAAGACACGAACCCAGGGCCTGGGTCTGTCGCCAAGATGCACTACTGTACGGAGTTCTTTGAGGAGAATTACACCATATCCAAGCCTCGAAGGCGTGCCAGACTCTCGGCCGGCCCCGCCAGGATCCTCCGGCCTGATTATGCGCATTCGGGCCGGGTGCCGATATCGACCTCCGACTGCAACCTCGCAGATGTCTGGATCGACACGCCCGTCCATTACAGTGCGATTACCCACGTCGTATGGAAAGCAGATTAAGCCTGCGTCTTGAGCTTTCTTCAAATCAAACCCGCACAGGTACGGACCATCCATCATGGCAACAATAACCGAGACCAAGCCCGGCGCATCTTATAAGCTGGAGCTGATGACGGCCTATGGGCCCGTCTACCGAGACGTGCTGAGGACGGCCCCACGGGACTGCGACCCATCCGAGGTGCCCGTGATCGACCTGTCCGGCATCTATGGAGACCTTGAGTCGCGCAAGGCGCTCGCGGCGGTCGTGCGCGAGGCGGCAGAAAACACGGGCTTCTTCTACATCAAGAACGCCGGCATCCCCCGGGAGGTCATCGACGCGGCCTACGGGCAGGCCAGGAACCTGTTCGCGCAGCCGGAGGAGAAGAAGCGCGCCGTGTCGACCGCGCACTCGCGGTGGTTCAATGGGTGGACCGAGAAGCACGGCAGCCACCTGTCGCCGTCCGAGACGCGCGACTACCGCGAGGGCTTCGGGTGGCGCTACGACCCCAAGTACGACCCGGACCCCAAGGACCCGTCGGCGGTGCCCGAGGACATCAGGCCGTGGATCAGGGGCGAGGACTTTGTGTGGGAGCGGACGAGCCACCTGCCCGGGTTCAAGCGCGACATGCTCGCGTACTGGCAGGAGTGCCTGAAGCTCGCGCGGCGCATGATACGCGTCTTTGCGCTCGCGCTGGACCTGCCCGAGACGTACTTTGACGGCATGGTGACGTACCCAGGGGCGGACGGGGTGCTCAACTACTACCCCGGGAACCAGGAGGCGGCCGGCGCGTCGATCGACGTCGGGCTCGGGGCGCACACGGACCTGCAGTCCTTCACCTTCCTCTGGCAGGACTCGGTGGGCGGCCTGCAGGTGCTCACCAAGGAGGGCCAGTGGATCCGGGTGCCGCCGATCGAGGGCACCTTCGTGGTCAACATCGGCGACTTCCTGGCGAGGCTGTCCAACGACCGCTTCAGGTCGACGGTGCACCGGGTGTACAACCACGCGCCGGTGGACAGGTACTCGATGCCCTTCTTCTTCGGGTTCAACTTCAACGAGAAGTGCGGCGTGCTCCCCACCTGCACGAGCGAGAGCAACCCGCCCAAGTACGAGCCTATCACGTGTGGAGAGGTAAAGCCGCACCCACTGCCCATTTTCCGCTGTCCCGCTGTCCCGCTGTCCCGCGCGCTGACTCCTTGTTGCCATGCAGTGGTGCCAGTTGAGGTTTGAAAAGGGGACCAGGACCAAGAGGCCAGCCTACTGAGGGCAAAGGGTTCTGACGCGGTCATACAGAGCTCTCTGTTCCTTGAGAGAGGC
This sequence comes from Diaporthe aspalathi, assembly GCA_001447215.1. Classification (NCBI taxonomy): domain Eukaryota; kingdom Fungi; phylum Ascomycota; class Sordariomycetes; order Diaporthales; family Diaporthaceae; genus Diaporthe; species Diaporthe aspalathi. The sequence goes on from LJJS01001748.1 coordinate 119,076, forward strand.
GCGACCCGGCTTTCGATACTATTTCCACGTCCCGTTGGGTGGCCGTGAATGATGGCTACAAGTGATGCGATATTTTGGACCCGACTGCTTGAGCGGGAACGTTTCAAGGCGGGCTGCGCACGTCTTCTTGGTCTTGACAAGAAGGGGGCGAGGAAGTTTCATATGCAAACATAGTTGGTTTTGGCAGCCAGGGGTTGCCTGGGCACTAGGGGGGGTAGGGGGGGTTAGGGGGTCGCGCACATGCGTCAGACAACCCTGCCACCCTACTGTAGCTAGACGAATAGGTAGAGACACTAGACACATAGACTGACTACCTGGCAGAGCACATACCATAGTACGCACAACTCCCAACCACTTAACACACACACCAAGGCCACTCATTGACTAGCTGTCCCAGACGCCCGACACAGGACCACACTCCTCCAAAACAACACCTTCGATTCCAAACCGTAGCCATCGCCCAACCCACTGCATTGCTCCAAAGCCCGCGACCGTCAAGATGGACTTATCAGACAGCTTGTGAGTTGGACTCGACCACTGATCTGCGCGCGCCGCAGGGCGAGAGCAAGAGCGAGACGGAAAAAAAAACCCTCAGAGCTGAGAGCTCTCAGCGGAAAACCCAACCAGCCCGTCGTGTTCCTCCTTCGCGCAGATCTCAAAACAGTGCCACCGCCGAAAGCTAACATGTCGCCCCGCGTCGCAGCCGCATCGTCAACCTGGTGGTTGCCGTCATCATGATCCTCGGCGGCATCTCCCAGTTCTTCCCGCTCGGCTTGTACGTCACCTACTCCCACGTTGCGTTGCGCTGCGCTGCGCTGCCAACCTCCGCCTGTTCTGCCTTTGCCCATCCACCCGGCCGTGGGCCGCCTCTCCTGGCTGTGCCCCCTCGATGGACGGGAATGTGCCTCGGTTCGGGCCCGGCGCTACCTCTTACCTTGTACAACGACCACGCGCGGGCCCTCGGTGCTGACCTTCTCGCGATAGCCAATCCATCATCGTCGGATGCTATGTCATGATCTTCGGCCTCGGTAAGGACCACCTTCTCCCCCCCCC
>LJJS01001748.1:125852-198900 GCA_001447215.1 Diaporthe aspalathi
CCCCCCCAGTTAGTGCTTTTTTCCCCCCTCCCGTGTCCGCGTATCCAACAATTATGCAATTCACCGCGGAGTATCCGAGCTGGCCGGCGGCCCCCAATGCAAGTCATCTCACCAATCTCCGCCCTCCTGAGCGGACCCGGCGCCAAGCTTTATTATCAGCTTAGATGGATCCTGATAATCGAATTAGCGCCAGTCGAGGCTCTACCCGGTCAGGGGTGGCTGACCGGTGGGGGCGGCCTGTTGCCGAGTGCAGCCTCGACCAGGCAGAAAGAGCATCTTGCAAGTTGCAACATGACAGGACATACGGGGTTTGTTGACATGATCAGCGCCCGTGAACACCGACCGTCGGCATCCCTGGCCTGCGCAAGGGACTACACTACTCGGCCCAGTTGACGGGCTGGATGCCATCATTGGTATGAAAGATCCACAGGTGGGGTTGGACCCTGAGTCCTGCCTGTGCCGTGCCATTGATCTTCCGCAACAGACAGCAAGTATTTGGTTCAACATGGGCAACAAACTCCGCACCCGAGTCAGACCTCGCGCCCCCGTCCAGCATCGTCATGCAATGCTTTCACCGGCACAGTTCTATTACATACCACAACTCATTTTTGGATTGGTCCATGGTGAGAGGCCGTGAGATGAATACCGTACAAGTGCCATCTCAAATGGCTTTCATGCGCAAAACAAATATCATGGCCTGCCTGTCATGGCCGCCAGTCAAGCCGTGCGAACCCTCCGGGAAAAAAGAATTGATGTTTGCCTACCACAGCCTATTGCCCTCAACGCCGACCATTGTCAAGTGGATCACCTCGCCCGAAGAACTCCCTGCAGTTTGATGACCGCTCATGGCACGCATGCAAAAATAGCCCGCCCATTATCCCCAAGGGCCCAAGCCGACGTGGGAGCGGAGGCCCCGGGTTCATTGATCATCGTCGCTCTCTTCATGATCCAGCGCGGGAAAGTTCCAGCGGTGTGCCGACAGCGCTTCTTTTGCCAAGTGGATGGGAATGGCAATCGACAGTGTGCAATCCAGCCAAGCGTTTCTGTTGGACATATCGATGCTTCTCAGGGGGTACGCGTTGTCCAACTCTTCGACCGGGATTTGCGTGTCAAGTGCCCAGATTTGGACCGTGTGCTGGATAATGACAAAAGCGAACATGACCCGAGGGAAGTGCTCAACCCCCCGCTGCTGCCACTGTTGGCGATACTTGCCCACGCCTTCTCGGCAGAATCGCATCGCCTCCGCATGTACCCTTTCTTGAACCTGATTTGCTCGAACGCCGGCAAACTGGACGACTGGGAACTTGATGATCAGAATGGGACTCGAGTAGGCATAAGAGCCCAGCAGCTTGGCATCCTTTTCGACCGATGCATTGTACTTGCGGATTTCCTTGTCGATGAGGTCGGCAATTTTGTCATGGAGGCCATCTTGCCGGTAAGCGCAGACGCGGATTTGCAGCTCGAAAAGATTTCGCAGTGCCCGCGTGGCTGTCGCTTGTGTGTTAGCTCCTCAAACCGGCAATGGACACGATACGGAAAGATACCAACCTCTGAATTGATTCGACTCTGCTCTGATGAGAGTTCTCTTCTCCTCGGCCTGTTCCGCAAATAGGCCGCTCAAATAGGGGTGGTCGATAAGATCGCACTTCCACGAGGATGGGAAAAGCGAGTAATATCCGCAGAGTGTCATGAGCTTGTGGGCCTTCGCAGCGTCCTTGGCCCAGTACCTAATACCAGCCACCCTGGTCCTCTCAACCCGGTACCAGTCGAGATCTTCACTTTCGACGTCGAGCTCGTCCTGGGAGTCATCTCCAGACTCGTAGTAGTCGTCGATTCTGGTGGGGGGATATTCGTAGTCGAGATCGTCATCGTCATTGTCACCGTCATCTTCGTCGTCATACTCCCCATCCTCGCCAACGACTCCTTTTACGTTCTCGCCAACAGCTGCGTCCTCGTACTCGTCACCATCTGCGTCCTTGCTGTCGGCAGGTATCTCATCCTCGTCCTCATCGTCCTTAGGACTCTCTACCTCTTCCACCTCATCTTCCTCTTCGTCGCTGCTCTCTTGGCGCCGACGCCGATACCGACTGGTGCCACCACGGAGGCCAGGTGAGGCGCTCAGTCTGACTGGAACCTCATCATCGAACTCTATGCTCTGAATGGGCTCGTCCATGTCACCAAGAAGGCCCTGCGTAGGACTACTCGCCCGTGAAACTGGCAGAGAGTCCACCGCGCGGTATTCATCCTCGTCATCGCGAATGTTGAACGAATAAGCAAATTGGTCTTCTTCATCTTCTTGCTTGATCGAGCGCTCTATCTCAAGCCGGATTTGGCTGTCCGGCCCGCCCTCCTCCTCCTCCTCCTCGTCGTCGTCGTCAATGAAAGAGCTCGCAGATGCGTTTGCGTCTGGGTCTGAGCGAGGGGTTCCCAGACTTTCGGCAATTAATGAAGCGCTGCGGTGGCGGACCGTCGTTGACTTGGAGACGCGGCCTGACCAAACTCGGTTGAGCCTGCTGCCAACAGTTCTGGCAAGCCGAGCTGAAAGATTGTATGGAAATGAAGGCATTGCGACCTCAGTGAGGGGGGCCAGTTACGCGGCAAGGAGAAGAAAGAAAGAAGGAAGGAAGGAAATAAAGAAACGAAGAAAGAAAGAAAGGCCTTTGAGGTTGGAGTGTCGGGACAAAACGTAAGAAGACCCCAGGTAGTACCAGTCGATGACGGCGAAAACGTGGTGGTGTGAAGTGAGGCATGTATGTTTGACAATGGAGGATGCATTCACTCCGCATCAGCGTCCCCGATTCGTCTCCCCCTTCCCACGAATCCACCGGCCGCGATGGTCCCGAGGGCAGCCTGGTAGCATGGCAGTGGACCGAAACTGGGAATGAGGCGTCAGAAGGAGGGGACGGGTCCGAAAGCAGCGGTGACAATGTGGTGCAAATAAAGGAGTGGCAGCTTCAGACGGGGTGAGCTGGTGGGCCGTTTGCGGTAGGGGGGGACATTGGGACATTGAACTGAACTAACTGGGGTGCCGTTTGGAGTAGTTCGCGGCGGAACCGGCAGCCACGGTACGCCTGCGCCTGCGCTGCCCAGGCCCAGGCCCAGGAGTCTGGCAGGCCCACCCCGAGGGCCTTCTTGGTCCCGCCTGCCCACCTGCCCAGACAGGCATCCTGGCAATGCATGGAAGAAACCAGCGTTTCCGCCCTGCAACCTCTCCGTCCCGCCCAACTTTTGCTGCCGCGATTCTGACGCGACCAGGACCGAACGAAGTCAGCCTCCTTTCCTTTTTCTTCCCAACAAGTCGCATACACTCCCTGGACCGCGTCTTAATTAACTGCCGCCTCCCCCCCGACCCCAATTCCCATAATTTTTCACGGCGAGACATCGTTGCCCACTTCAAGCTTCTCTTTTCTTGGCCAGGGTGCGAACCAACAATGAGCCTACCCGGTCCACTGCCGCAACAAATCTAGTCACCATGTATTCGATTGACTGGGCCAGTTACAAGGTCGTCGATCTCAGAGCGGAGTTGCAGTTTAGAAGTCTGAGCACCAAGGGAGTCAAGGCTGATCTCGTCAGACGCTTGGAGGAATCAGATGCCGCCGCCGCTGCCAACGACCAAGACCAGGAGCCAGCCGCATCTCCCCATGGAGACGTCGCCCGGCCAGTCGCGCCTCAAGGAGAAGGCACCATTGAGCAACGAGCCAGCGAGGATGAGTCGCCCGCGACTGCAGATGCCGATGTGAACATGGCCGATGATGCGCCAAACACAATTGCGACACGACCTGAGAGCGTCAGAGAGCCTGTGGCCCACGACTCTGCTGCGGAAGAACCCATCGCCCCTCGGCCTGACACCAGCAGCACGCCCCTGTCGCCTCCTGTCCCAGCTCAAGATGCTTCTCTCGACTTGCAGAAGCGGAAGCGCCGATCTTCCACACCGCCCCCCTCTACGAAGCGGGCCAAACAGGAGGAGGAGCGTCACGCTGAAGAACAGGAGGATGTCGTCGATTATGAGACCGGAGACCTGTCTGGCAGTCCAGAGAAGAGGCCTCTCAACGGCAAAGCAGAAACACAGGTGCTGGAAGAGATCGGGCCTGTAGGGGCCGAGAGTCCTCGGGTTACAGCGCAAGCCGATGTTCGCGCAACCGGTGCGCCTGAGACCAGGGCAGAGGAGGCAGAGGAGGCCGACTTGGCGAGAGTGGCAGGGACAGAGCCCTATAAGGCGTCTTCGGCCATACGGTCACTTGAGCGGGACCAAGAGCTGGATGTCAGTGGTGAGGCTGCATTCATGAAGAGAGTTGCTATAGGAAGGCACTCGGAAGCACCTTCGGAGCCCCCGCGTGAGGATCGATCCGAGGCATTCCAACAACCGCACACAGAGTCAGCCGCACAGGATGTCGGGAACTCGCCCCCGGCAGCCCATCCTCCGACCTCAGCCCTGTATATTCGGGAGCTGATGCGACCATTGAGGTCTGAGACGGTCGAGGAGTACATCGTCGACCTGGTAACACCTCGAGGCAGCCAACCTGATCCCAGTCTCATCGAGGACTTCTATCTCGATCAAATACGTACACATGCATTCGTCAAGCTGGCCTCGGTCTCGGCTGCTCAGCGTGTTCGCTCTGCAATGCATCAACAAGTCTGGCCGAACGAGCGGAACAGGAAGCCTCTCTGGGTGGACTACATCCCGCCTGACAGCATGAGGGAGTGGATCGATCAAGAGGAGTCCGGGGCCAGAGGAAACCGCTGGGAAGTCGTGTACGAGCAGGAAGGCGATCGCATCATAGCTGTTCACCGAGAAGCTGGCTCAGACAAGTCATTCTCCAAGCCCCCTCCGACTGGTCCAGCTGCAGGCTCCGGCCCAGGCCCTGTGTACCCTGGCATTGAAGCTGCACCAAGAGGCCCTCGCGGTCGGGGTGCTCCGCCAGGTCGGCTAAACAACCCCAATCTGCTTCAGACGCTAGCCAACCCTCCGCTATCATACCAACCCATGAGTGAAGACGTTGCACAACGCCGCGTGCAGAACATGCGTTCCTTTTACTCATCAATCCCATCCCACGACCTTGGCAAAGATTACCATCGGTATACGTTTGAAAACGGCGATTCCTTTGTCGACAGAGGCACCGAGGTCTTCATCGGTATCCGTCCTCCCCACCGGGAGAAGGAGCATCAGGAACGTCTTCGCCTTGAGCGCCTCGGATTAGCTGGCACTAGTAGTGCGGCCGATACGCAGTCTCGCAGAGAAGACCACCGGGGCCCGCCACGTCCACCCGTCACTGACCTCGATCGATACCCCGGCGACCGTCGGTTTGGAGGCGAGCGCCGGCCTCGAAATCGTGGGTTCCGCGGCGATCGAGGATCTCAGCGATTCCGAGAAGACCCTTACCGTTATAGACCAGGCTACTAGGGGGGAACCACGAAGGCTCGAGGCGCGAGTGATCAAAGACATCATGGCCGTGGGACCATAAACCATGGACATGTGCTACCTGTACTATACGCTGCCGAAAATGTCGGCATTCTGGAGCGGGCGAACCGGGCTTGGTGATGGCGAATAGATCACCCTGCTCCCTGAGCGACAAATTCGGGCATTACCTAGATTGCACGGTTCCAAGGACAGTTTACTGGCAGCAGACAAACATCCCGCGCAACTCCCCCTGGGGCACCATGCATAGGGCACCATACCACGCTTTGGCTGTTCTCGAAAAGTCAGTTGTGGCAGTCTCAGGTCAAATATGCTTGAAGGATGATGGTAAGCGTTTTGGCGACAGGGGGACACTGTAAAGCATAGAAATGTAGATAGTGATGAGGTAGATACCCTGAAAATGACCATAAATTGATTGATTGAACGCAGCACGTACCGCTTGCGTTCCCTTTCTCTCTGCACCGCAAGCTTCCTGGGAGGCCCTGACGACGCAGCCTTATCGGGCGCTTATCGGCGCCTTCCAGGGAACTATTGGAGGGGCAGCTTTTCAAAACTTTTGGGGGCTCGTCGCGTCCAGAGGCTTCATTAACCTGATCCCGCGAATTCGGTCTTATTGGTGGCCAATACGGTTCGCAGCACATCCCGACCTTCAGTATGGCCAAGAAGCGTGCAAGAGATGCAGACGGCCAGTCTGAGGCGCCGGCTGCCTCAGGTGACAAGATGGACGAGGACGGCAGCTCCGACGACGATGTAAATTTCACTTTCTTCGTTTCTCACATCGCATGCGCACGTCACTAACACGGACTCTCAGGACTTCAACATCGTCAACGTCGACTTTGAGTGGTTCAACTTCGACCCCGAGATTGACTTCCACGGGGTCAAGCAGCTGCTCCGCCAGCTGTTTGACGTCGACTCTCAGCTCTTTGACATATCCGCTCTCGCGGACCTCATACTGCAGAACCAGACGATTGGTTCCACCGTCAAGGTTGACGGCAAGGGCACCGATGCATATGCCTTTCTCACTGCGCTAAATTTGAAGGAACACAAAGACAAGAAGCCCGTGGTAGATCTCGTTGAGTACATCTCCGCCAAGGCGCGAGAGTCTGGCAACGAGAACCTCGCTGTGACCGTCCCCAAGGTTCTGGCAGAGAACCACGTCGGCTTGGTCCTGGGCGAGCGGCTCATCAATATGCCGCCCGAGATCTCACCGCCAATGTACTCGATGCTGATCGACGAGGTCGAGGCCGCCGTGGAGGACAAGGAGCCGTACGACTTCACACACTACCTCGTCGTTTCCAAGACCTACAACGAGGTGCAGAGCATCCTGGACGGCGAGACCCAGAAGCGAAAGAAGGCCAGGGAGGAGGCGGCGCTGTTCCACTTCCACCCCGAGGACGAGGTGTTCCAGAAGCATGCGGTCGCGTACGGGAGCTACCCGCTAACTAAAGACGACGAGAGCGTGGCGGACAGCAAGAGGGCGTTCCAGGAGATGGGAGTCAAGAGCATGGGATATATGGCCTTGATCGAGGCGCCCAAATTCCCCGAGGCGGTGAAGAGGGTCACAGAATACCTGAGCTCTCAATGAAAAGAATGGCCCCCACGAGCTCTCCGAGTGAGCATCTATCAGACTGTTTTCACTACGCTCTACGCAGTGACCTAACATCGCCTTCCCTAAAAGGGGGACCCGAATCCGCCGCACCATATCGACGCCTGCTCTAAAGCCCCCATCAGGGAATGGCGCTCTTGTCTTTTGCAACGCCCTCCCCCCCCAAAATTTTTTTTTGAAACTCGCGAGACGCCTGTCTGTGGACCACTGCTTCATGCCACAGGCTCTAACCGCTGCATCAGATACTCCACCTCAACCTCCTTCGTCAGCGGGATGACAAAGTCCTTGTACATGGCCACGACAGCGTCGACGTTGATCTTGCTCTGCTCGGCGCCGACGCCGACGGAGGGGTCGGTGCCGTAGGTCTGGGCCTTGAGCTTGAGGCGCTCTAGGACCTGTTTCTCGACGGCGGCGTCGGTGATGGAGGCGCCGATGCCCTCACGGTCGCCGGCCTTGATCATGCGCGTGTAGGCCTCGGTGTCGGACCGGAACTTGGACTCGGCGACGAACTTGCCAAAGTGTATCCTCCGCGACAGCGCCTGCAGCACGGCGATGTCGCACGTCGCGCTGCTGCCGTAGTTCTCCTGCGACACGCCCCGGTCGCCGTGGCCAAAGTCCGGGCACACGCGCGGCAGGAACTGATCGATGTAGAAGCGCTTGATCTTGTCGTTGACATTGACGTCGTTGGGGTACAAGATCTTGGGGTAGTCTATGGCCGGGAGGATGGGCTTCTTGAGGGCGGCGGGGAAGAAGGGATACTCGTCGGGCGACTCGTAGCGGCGAATGAGGGACTGCAGCTTCTCTTGCTCAACGAGGTACCAGTCCATCAGGGACAGGTCGCTGTCGGGTATTGGTACAGCGCCGGGGATGTAGATGTTGCTGTTTATCGGGAACTGGACGCGCTCGATCAGGTGGAAGGTGATTGTGTCTTCCAGGCGGCTGCATGTAGACTGTCAGCGCATGAAAGAAAACCCAGAAATGGCTTTCCATTCCATAGTCGGGCGCCAAATCGAGGGCATACGGGGACTCACATCAGCTGAAATCGGATGCGCGACAAGTCGAGCGCCTTGGAGGCGTCGGAGAGGTCGATCACGGAGTCCATCTCGAAGCTGGTGGGTCGACAATGGACAGGGGAGGGAGGGCCTTTGATCTTTGCACACAGGAGTTTACCTGGAATTGAATCTCCGGCAAGGTGACAGACGTTATCCTGCTGCGCGTCCGGATGACTCAAAGAAAAAAAACAATTCTCGTGAACCTTGATGGCAGTTTGTCAGACCCGGTTCGGAAGCTTGAGTTACAGTCGAGTTCCGTGCCGCTTCCGCCGTGCACGGAAGGATTGGCGGGGTTCTGCTGCCGAATCGCTCCCGCGAGTGAGTGACGCAAGGGTGTCGCTGTCGCTGGTCCGGTGCCTCACCTCAATTGGGTTGCCCGGGTCGCGTGCCGGTCCTTGTTCCTTGTTGCTAGTGTAGCTTGCGTGCATGTGGTGTAGCACCACTGTCCACTGTCCACTGTCCGGGCGAGCTGGCCAATCTCTGCCCAGTGCGCAGCGGGCGGGTGGCATCGATCGAGCTCCAAGCCTCCAACACCTTCTCGCCTGTGATCTCGCATTTACGCGACCCTACTCCCGCGACTCGATCCGACATTTTCCCAGCTGTCCTCACCGATCAATGCTGCGTTGCGCCCAACCGCTTCACCCCCAGACTTCTAGAACCGGCGACTCACATACCGGCAGAGGCTAAGCTGCACACAGAAATCTTACCGGCCGAGGCTCCATCCGAGCTCCACTTGTTCTCCATTGTTTAACGCATGGCCAGCACCGGCGACCACAATGCTTTTTATGACGACCATGGTGATTCGTCAATCATTTCGGTGCGCAACCTTCTCCCACCTCTACAGGCACTTCGTCTGAGGAGCCTTCGTCCTGTCCCTCTGTGCCTGCACATCCAAAGAGGCCCGCCCTGCTGACGGCGCCGTTATGACCCATGCAGACCCGTGGCTTTGAGGCTTTCGGCCGCAAAGTGACGACCACGGCCAGTCAGCTCATGGGCCCTCTGTCCGACCCGACCAGCCACCAGCACTACCAGTCCGCCATGGCCGAGGTCACAAAACAGCTGCGGAGGCCGACCCTCCAGCGGAGCATGTTTTCGAGGGCACGGACGACCCCTACCGACCTCGTGCGGTCAAAGCTTTCTACGACAGAGATCCAACAGCGGGCGCTGTCATACGTACCAGACGCCCTGCTCAAGGACATACCCGAGGATGAAAACTCCTACTCGCTGTTTCAAGGCTTCAAGGCCTCGTTCCCGGATTTCACCGACGACGGGAAGAAGCACAGGAGGAGGGTCTCGAGGGGGAGGAAGCTGATCGAAGACACCCGGATCGATCCCAACAGCCCGCAGGCGGTACAGAAACTCCAAAAGGAGAAGGCTGCCATGCTGCATGAGTTCGAGATGCTGGGCGTGCGGAAAAACATGGCAAGCAGCGAGATACGGGAAATTGATAACAAGATAGCGAATCTGTTGGGAATGCGCAAGATCATCTTAGAAAGGCTGGCCGGCTTTGAACAGGACGAGGCGGTCCTGGAGCACGACAGTAAGCTTAGATCTCGACCCCCACAACCATGCGAATGGACTAACGACCCTCCAGTTGTGGACGTAGAGAACCGCTTAGAGGAGGCTGAAGAGCTGGTCGCCGAGGCCGAGTCTGTGGCAGCGCTTACCCCCACCAAGGGCAGTGATGCTGGGGAAGACGACGCAGACTCGGGTTTCATGTCACAATCGATCTATGAGAAGTTGCCATCCGCTCACAATACGCCGACAAAGTCGAAGAAGCCAAGAAACCTGCGGCGGAAATCGATGCCGATTCTGCACGAGCATATCGAGCCCGGCACCAACATCCGGGAGATTCGTGCACACCAGGACTCCATCACCGCCATGGACTTCGACGCCCCCTTTGGGACAATGGTCACCTCCGCTCTGGACGACACCCTGAGGGTTTGGGATCTGAACGCCGGGCGTTGCATTGGCGTCCTCGAGGGCCACACGGCCTCTGTGCGAGCGCTGCAGGTTGAGGACAACATTTGTGCTACGGCATCGATGGATGCCACGATCCGCTTGTGGGACCTCAGCAAAGCCCAGTACGACCCTCTTGGTGGACAACTTGACCAGAACGAAGACGAAGACGGCATGGCATTTGAAAACCCCGAGAACCAACCCGTGGACCCACCTGCGGGGAGCATGGACGGCTGCGCCTTGACGACATTACAAGCACACATGGACGAGGTCACTGCCCTGCACTTCAGAGGCAACACTCTGGTATCTGGATCAGCCGACAAGACAATCCGACAATGGGACCTCGAGAAAGGCCGGTGCGTGCAGACCCTTGACGTGATGTGGGCTGCCGCCCAAGCTTCGGTCACCTTGGGAGAGAGCACCTGGAAATCGACAAGCCGCGCCCCTGTGCCAAACGCGGACTTTGTGGGCGCATTGCAGGTCTTCGACGCAGCGCTCGCCTGCGGTACAGCTGATGGGATGGTCAGGCTTTGGGATTTGCGGAGTGGCCAAGTACACCGGAGTCTGGTCGGCCACACTGGCCCCGTGACATGTCTTCAATTCGACGACGTCCACCTGGTAACGGGGAGCCTGGACCGCAGCATTCGGGTAAGCTCTCGTCCAAACCCTTCTCCCCAAATTAGCGGCGACATCTGGACCTTTGGCTATCAAAGAGTGTCACGTTAACTCCAATCTCTGCCTTAGATATGGGACCTTCGAACTGGGTCCATTTATGACGCATTTGCTTATGATCACCCCATCACGTCCATGGCGTTTGACAATCGGAGAATAGTCTCGGCTGCAGGCGAGGATGTGGTCAAAGTATATGATAAGTTGGAGTCCCGCCAGTGGGATTGTGGTGCTGGCGTAAACGCCGCCGAGGAGGGCAAGACGCCGCCGGCTGCTGTGGATCGCGTGGCTCTGCAAGATGGTTATCTGCTGGAGGGCCGCCAAGATGGTATTGTTGGCGTGTGGACTTGCTAGAGCTGTGGGAACAGAAACGAGATGTGATAGAAAGGTGCGTGCATACAAGCATACATACACACCCTCGCGTATACAATTACATCAATGTATTACTCCAGAGGTTCCAATTCAGGTACTCTGCTGGGAGCAATTCTTTGCAAATCTGCCTCGCTGTCAGCCCTTGCTGGGCTTCACGGTAGATCAATTGCGCATCACCGGGCGCCGACACGACCGTTGTAATCGGCAGGGAACGCGCCCATCGTCACGGAAACTTGGCCGTCACACCTGGCCCTGAGATAACCTGTAGTTAGCATCTGTCCCACAGAGGCTAGCGCGCTGTGTAGCTCGATGGCTTGGTCTGATTATTAACGATTGTCTTCGATGGTGTTCTGTAGGAAGAGTCTCTGCACGGTGCGTTACGGTTTACACATCGTGTGACGCGATCGACTCCGCTCTTCAAGCGGTCAGAGGACAGTCTTGGCTAGGGCCTGAAGCTATCTCCAGCGTTTTTCGGTCACAACGGCACTTGGGTGTGGCTTAAGTCCGATCGGACATTGTGCGCTAACAACGACCTCCAACTGCCTTGCGGTTGTGGGTTACTCATCGCGTTGGCATATCTGCGGTGCGATCGAGATGCCGCCAACACAAGTGCCCCATTTATTGTAGGTTTTGCCGCGCATTCGTAGCCCACCAGCCAGCCCATGGCTGCAAGAGCTGAGGAGGTGTTACCTGGCCAGGTGGAGCTCGGCACAAGACCTGGCTGGGGATGTCGAGAGGCGGCGACATTTGGATCAATGTGATGGGCACGGGATCCGGGCAGCTGCGCCGGATGAAACTTCCTTTAATTCTGACGACCCGGAGAGTTCAAATGAACCGTGGGCTGAGGGGGTGGGGGGGAACTCTTAGCACCCAGGAGGCGGTCACTGCGAGCGTAACATGGTTCAAGTCAAAGCTCCTTCTCTTGCGGCACTGGGGAGTTTCGGCTTGTGGTTCCTTAGATATATAAGTGACCCCATTGCTCTTGCTCTGTTCTTTCTCCTGTGTGACCGTTTCCCACATTCAACCAACCAACTCTCTCCGGAGTAAACGACTGAAGCACACCTACGGCTGATATCTTTATTTGCGGTGCCAAGTCTATCACTGTCACAATGTCTGCACTTCCAATGGCACCCCCGCCAAAGGGTCCCTTGAACCGGTACCGGCTCCTCTCCCCATCGGCGTCACTGAGGGTGAGCCCCCTCTGCCTGGGGGCCATGAACTTCGGCAACGCCTGGAAGGATTACATGGGAACTTGCGACCAGAAGACTACCGAGAGCATCCTGGACTACTTTTATGAGCAGGGTGGGAACTTCATCGACACCGCGAACAACTACCAATTTGGCGAATCCGAGACATGGATCGGAGAATGGATGAAGCGGCGCGGCAACCGAGAAGAGATGGGTAAGTAGCCAAGCCGTGGAAGGTGGTGGCCCGTAGGTCGACGATGCTCAGTCTCACATGATACTGTGCTCCTAGTCATTGCGACAAAGTACACCACAAACTTCATGGCCCACGAGTTTGAAGAAGGACGCGTTGTGAGATATGCTCTGAACCTGCCGGATGGCTGATTCTTGACTGACGTCTCGGAGATGGCGAATTTCACCGGCAACGGCACCAAGAGCTTGCACACCTCACTGAAGGCCAGCCTGAGGAAGCTGAACACCGACTACATCGATCTTCTCTATGTCCACTGGTGGGACTTCTCTGCGTCGGTAGGCGAAGCCCCCAAGGACTACATATCAACATGACCTCCCCGGAAAGGGAAATAAGGAAGCTGACACCACACCCGTCCAGATCCCAGAGTTGATGCAGAGCCTCAACCACTTGGTGGTCCAAGGAAAGGTTCTCTACCTGGGAGTCTCTGACACGCCTGCCTGGGTCGTTTCCAAAGCCAACCAGTATGCGCGGGACCACGGTCTGAGGCAGTTCTGCGTGTACCAGGGCCGTTGGAATGCGGCGAGCAGAGACTTTGAGAGAGAAATCATCCCGATGTGCAGAGATGAAGGGGTGAGTCGCATGCTGACCCTAATCTGCCCGCACCATAGCTGACGGTGGATCAGATGGGGCTGGCCCCATGGGGAGCCCTCGGCGGAGGGGCATTCAAGACAGAGGAGCAGAGAAAGGCTCAGGAGGGCCGCAAGGTCCAGGCCAGCGAGGACCAGATCAAGATCTCGGGTGTCCTCGAAAAGATCGCCAAGCGCAAGAACACGGCCATTACGAGTGTCGCTCTAGCATATGTCATGCACAAGACCCCATATGTGTTCCCCATAGTTGGCGGTCGGACAGTTGACCACCTCAAGGGCAACGTGGAGGCCCTGAAACTGCATCTCTCGCACGAGGACATGAAGGAGATCGAGGGTGCCGTGCCGTTCGACCCCGGCTTCCCCAACTCGTTCCTGTGGCAGGGACCGTCTCCCGACCACCCAGGCGAGGTGTGGCTGCTAAAAATGGCGGCCAAGTTCGACTACGTTCCTCTGCAGGAGGCCATCACACCGGTTGAAAACTAGGTGTATCAGCCGCAGCCATGTCCTCGACAACCTCGCGACCCGGCATGGGGTGCGCAGGACGACTGGCAGCAGAGGGACCATTATCCACCTGCGTGCCAGCGACACTGGGATCACCATTATGCTTCGGGCCCAAGATACGGCGACCGCTAGGGAACTTGGAGGCGTTGAGGGGCCGAACAGCATGGACCGCATGGACTTCTTCTTGTACTTGTTAGCCCTCACAGACCGCGGGCTCGAGGACCTGCAATGGGATGTCTTGATACAGATTCGGCGTTGATGCGGTTGCGTTCCCCTTCCTATTACTACACGACGATCAGAGCCTGCCTCGGCTTTCTATATGCAGCCAAATTGACAAAAGCCACTTCACAATACCTACCTACTTAAGCTAGGTAAGAGGTACTGATGTAGGCATTCATGACGAGGCATGATGATTTGGAAACATATGTGAATTAGAACCTTGGAAGTCTTTTGCAGCATACATTAGGGACGCATCAGGCAGGTACACTGGACGCAGGCAAGCCTGGGGCCCTTTCCAGCTTAGCTGCGAGGAAAGAGCCACGGGGGGTCCGAAGGCTCTCCTTCCTTAACCGCGGATTGATAGGCACTCGGCCTTCAATGTCGAATCTTCTAACAGCTCCTCATCTTCTTAAAAGGTAGATACTTCAGCAGTTTCTTCAAATGCTGAGGTCTCGCCATCGAATCCGCGGTCGTCGCCAGAGACTGTCCTTCGTTTCAGCATTCCTCTGGCCCAAGTCGTCTCCTTCCCAATAATCTGGCCCTGATGCCTCACCAACCCGATCCGGAGGTCTTGCCCGGAGTTGCCACGCCTCCCGGCGCAGGGCGCACAAGTACTCACAAGACAACCCTGCGTACCTATTCCCGCCGCTCCCTGAAGAGACGGCACACGTCACCTGCGCCGCAGAGGGTGGAGCGATTTCTCACACGTACTGGGAGTCTGGGCGTGGCGGAACCAAGAACGTCCGAACAACAAAGTGCGGCCAAGGGTCGACAGTCTTCCCAGGTCACCTCAAACAGAGGCCGCAAGCGCGTGAGGTTCTCCTTGGCGCCAGCCGAGAATAAGACCCCAAATGACCTCGCCTGGGAGGCTCTGACCTCATCTGCGCCCGTGTGGACAGGCCAAGATGATGTTACCTCCTCGGAACTGGAAGTGTCCCACGAGACTGATTTTGTCAAATGTTCGCCTGGTCATCAGGGGTCAGAGGACCTGCGATCTGCCACAGAAGATGCGCTGGATGGTCCAACGCCTTGTGGAGATGCAGGCTCGGAAGCTGATGCTTCAGGCAACGCGAGCTTGGAGGATTTCGAAGGCCTTGAAAACGGTAAGGAATGCCAGTGACCACAAAACCATGGGCTCGCTGACCCTGTATTCTGCCAGGCTCTTCCGAGCTCGACCTGGACGGAGAAGCTGACACCACTGCTCTGACATCCTCACCTGAAGGAGACTGGCAGTCCGTTCCCACCAGCTCCGAAATCCAGAAGCCAAGGGCTAGGGGCCGCTTTCTATTCGACAGATCTCCGCCAAAGGGTTTCAAAATGCTTGTCAAGCCCCGAGACAGCCCGATGAGAATTCGGCCGATGGTGAAGAAGAGGCAGAAGCTGACTGACGGGTTCACCAAAGACGAGGCACGTCCCGTTTTCATCGGCAAAAGGAGACGGCTTCAGCACCTTGATGTAAACGTTGGGAGCCTAGACCTGACTCAGGCCAGTGGTGCCTCCCAGGAGAGGCGACGAGGAATGATTCCTGAAGCTGAGAGGCGACCTCGCACTCGAACGACTGGTAGTCTTGTGGCTGGACGGCAATACTTCAGCGCAGCCCAGTTCAGTACGGGGCCTCAGGATCCTGAGGAGCTGTCTGGTACGAAGCAAGAGCCGAAAAGGGGCCACGAGATTGTGCTTGACAGGAACTGCAAGCAAACACCTTCGCTGGACAACTTCGGCCCCGTCGTAATACCACGGACCGACTCTCCTCGGCCAGAGAACACTGGAAGACTGGATCAAGTATGTCCATCTCCTTGTTCGGGCGAGCTGGTCAGGGACTCAAGTCCATATATGCATCTGCCCCCAAAGCGAAGCATGAATTTGGAGACTGGAAGTCCTGGCTCACTGACACTACGTCCTGGCCCACTTCCCCAGATGAGGCCTGAAACAGTCGACCCTCATACACTCCTTCAAGAGGGCAACCCAAGCTGGTGAAATAGGTCACATGTGTAGCAATCTGGGAGGTCTTAACCCCAGCCTTGGGTGGCAACCAACATATCCCAAGGAATATCGCCGGCGCTCAGCATTTAAGCATTCTCAGTCATTGTTCTCTTGCTCCATAGGTATCTAGTCTATCTCGAGATTCATCAGTGAATTCGCTAGATTTGTCCCGAGGCAGCATCGCCTGGAACAAGCAGCATCGATCAGAGGGTCATGTCTTACCTCATTGTGTTCGCGATGTCAGTTTTGCATCGTGTTCGCACCATTCTGTCGTAATCGTGATTATGATTCGGCCCTTCTAGCTATCGTAGAGCCAGTACCTATTTGGCCCCCTTCCCTTTCGCCTCTGTCTCGCTCAACTCCCTGATGACCACCTTGGTCTGGCCTTGCCCACTGTAATCCTCCTGCCCTGTCTCGAAACCGGGACAGACGCCTGCTGCCATGTACTTCCCGTTGGAAGAGAAGGCAAGCGAGGCAACACTGTTGCCAAAATTCTGGTACTGCTTCATCCTCCTCTTGGCCTCGGCATCCCACAACGCCACTGTGCCGTCGCCGCCACCGCTGGCGAACGTCTTGCCATAGACGGGATGGAATGTGAGCGCGTTCACAGGGAAGACAACATCCCCGCCGCCTTCCTCCTCAGGGGCCGCCTGCCGGTGACACTTGAAGGCATACTTGCGCGCCTGGGACTCGGCCGAGTCCTCGAACCACTCCACGGCGACGCGGCCCTCGATGGAGCTGGTGGCGTAGCCGGCGTCGTTGGGCATGCACGCGACGGCCCTGGTCAGGAACTTGAGCGAAGACTCCCGCGACTGCCATGGCTTGATCTGGGGCGGCACTGATGATAAAGAAAAGCCGAGCTGCTTCACGATGGTAGGGAGGTCGTAGATGTGCACGAGCCGCGCCGTCATGGCGACGACGACCTTTGTCGGGCTCGACGACATGGCGTGCGGCTTGCCCGGGAGCTCGACGACGGCGGGCGGGCTGTCGGGCACGGCGGTCTTGTGGATGTGTAGCGTGCTGTCCCACGAGGCGGAGACGAGGAGTTGGTGCTCGGCGGAGAAGACGACGCAGCGGACGGGCTTGCTGTGTTCGCTCATCACGGTCTGGGTGCCTGTCTCGAGGTCGATCCTGTGTTTGGGGTTTTCACTGTGTCAGAAGAGTGAGGGCAAGATCGGAGCGGCGGCAGGGGGCCCGTTCTTGAGCTGGACGTACTTTGTCACCCTGTGGTCCACACCGGCCGTGTAGGCCTCGTTGTCGCTGGCGCCGAAGCACACGTCCATCACGGGCGCGCGGTGCTCGAACTTGCGCACGAGTCTCGCTGATGGGGTCTCTCCATCCTCAACCTCGTAAAGGTAGACGTTCTTGTCCCATGAGGAGACGAGCAGTCGTGTTGGTGACTCTGGGGCGAAGACGACGCGTGACACTGCGTCGTCTGGGGGCTGCGTGACATCAAATTGCGTTGCTACAGTTTACGTCAGTCTCCGATACAGAGAAAGAGGCTGCAGACATTGGGGAGATCACATACCTGGGGCCATGGTGTGAATTGTATGTGCCTTCAGAGGGGAAGAACGGTGGAATACAGTCGACGGAAAGGAATGCGGTTGGTTGTCGAATCATCACAACAAACCGACCTGTCGGTGACGGACAGGGGGAGCTAAGCTGATCCCTGCAGCCTTTTTTTGAGTGGGATCCCGCAGCAGGAGCAGCGCGGGGCGGCAGCTTGCGCTTCCTCCACACACCAACGTCACCCTCGCCTGTCGCTCTTCTGAGGTTGCTTCTCACACTGCGGCAAGACAAAGTGAGCGAGTGCAGTGCCCCGGACTTTTGTCGATTCAAGATGCCGTTCGCACAGCTTGTTCTGGGCAGTCCAGGTGCTGGAAAAAGCACATATTGTGACGGCAGTAAGTTGGCCAACCAGCAGCACACCGTACCCTCCATCCGCCTCTTCCGTGCTGGCCCAAGACTGACTTGTCGTCCCTTTCCACAGTGCACCAGTTCATGGGCGCAATAGGCAGACAGTGCTCAGTTGTCAACCTCGACCCGGCGAACGACAAGACGAGCTACCCATGCGCCCTGGACATTCGCGACCTCGTCACTTTGGAGGAGATCATGGGCAACGACAACCTTGGCCCGAACGGCGGGGTTCTCTACGCCCTCGAGGAACTGGAACACAATTTTGAGTGGCTCGAAGAGGGCTTGAAAGAGTTGGGCGACGACTACATCCTATTTGACTGTCCTGGCCAGGTTGAGCTGTACACGCACCACAACTCGTTGCGCAACATCTTCTTCAAGCTCCAGAAGATGGGATTTCGAGTACGTCGCGGGGCAGACTTCCCTATTTTCTTGAGGCCCATGTGCTGACGCAAGGATAGATGGTCGTTTTGCACCTTTCCGACAGCTTCTGCCTGACCCAACCCTCTCTTTACATCTCGAACCTCCTGCTCGCGCTCCGGGCCATGCTGCAGATGGACCTCCCGCACATCAACGTGCTCACCAAGATCGACAGGGTCGCATCATACGACCCGTTGCCTTTCAACCTCGACTTCTATACCGAGGTACAAGATCTGTCGTACCTCCTGCCAAGCCTCGAGGAAGAGTCGCCTGCTCTGAGAAGCGAAAAGTTCAAGGCGCTCAACGAGGCTGTCGCGAATCTGGTGGAAAGCTTTGCGTTGGTTCGGTTTGAGGTTCTGGCGGTCGAGAACAAGAAGAGCATGATGCACTTACTGAAAGTAATCGACCGGGCAGGCGGGTATGTATTCGGGAGCACAGAGGGCGCCAACGATACTGTCTGGCAGGTCGCGATGAGGAACGAGCCCTCTATGCTCGATGTCCAGGACATACAAGAGCGATGGGTTGATCATAAAGATGAGTACGATGCAGCCGAGATCAAGACAGAGGAGGAGCAGGCCAAGCTCAGGGAAGATCGTGCGGGTACCATGGGCCAGGCTGCTGTTGAGGACCCCGACTTCGACGATATGCCCATGCCGTTGCCTTCGGATCTGGGCGTCAAAGTGGCCCGTAAGAAGAAATGAGCTGGTTCAGTCATTCCCTTCAGAATCGACGGCATCGAGATCAGAGTCCTCGTCACGGTCGACCATCACCACATCCCCGGCCGGGTCCTTGGCGCCAAACAACGAATTGAGAGCACTGGCTTCCCTCCCAGCCATCTCATCCTTGGCTGCGAGGATCATTTGTTTGGCCCGCCGAATGGCCTCTTCTTCGACCTTCTTGATCGTGCCACTAACACGCACTACCCGGAAGACGCAAGGGAGACCCGGACCGTGCTTGGTAGGAACATGCTTCATCATGGTAAGAGCCGCCCAGATGAGGCGGTAGTGCTCTCGTGAGCACTGGAGAATACAAGTTGACGTCGCATTGGAAAGATACTTGACTACGGAATTCGTCAGCATTGGCTCACCAGCTGGAGGGCAGAAACAGACCTCTTAGGCCGCGCTCAACTGCGCCGGCACCATAGTCACCGAAAAGGTCAGCGACCTGAGCCTTGATAGCATTCTGGATGGACCGGCCGTTGCAGGCGTTCGCGGTGGGTTGGTTGTAAATGAGGAGATCGGGTACACCTGCCTTGGCCTGGTTGTGGGCGGCTCCTGGATAGATGATGTTCACGAGGAGATAGCGCTCCTTGATGCGAACCATGTTGGCCTCGCCACACCCTTCTGGTGTTGTGGGTGAGTGAGATTACGAGGTAGTTGGGCGTGGTGATACTTCGTAGACGAGTGAGCGGCGGTTTGATCTGTTGGTGGTGGTGTTGAGGTTGAGGTTGTGATGGGATGGGAAACTGCTGCAGTGGCCAACGGAAAAGCTACCAGAGCTGTATAAGTGGGGCTGACAAGCAAAGCTCACTCAGCAGCACATGCATGTGCTTTCAACACCCCTGCCACTGCACTTATAAACGTCACTCTCCGCAGCCCGCTTCCTGACTCTTCCGGATGAGTGAGTGCATCTGCTGGCCATCCGAGCCATTTCGTCCCTGCTTGGATACATCCAGCCAGTCCCTTGGTACACTACATACATTTTCGTCTCAATAGCTGTCCTACTGTGACACATATAGAGTTTTCCCTGTTCCCAAGGCAGGATAGGATCACCATGGGCCAGACACTCAAAGCAGCTGTCTTGGTGGTCTCGACAACAGCGGCCAAGGATCCCACCACAGATGCCGCTGGAGATACTCTGCGCTCAGTATTTGAGCAAGATGGTGGTGACCGATGGCATGTCATTGAGACCAAGATCGTCCCGGACTCCGTAGCTCTGATCCAGAGACAACTTATGCTGTGGACGGACTCGGCGGATCCGGTGAACTTGATCGTGACAACTGGCGGCACGGGATTCGCAGTCTCGGACCACACACCAGAGGTATTCGTCCCGAGACAGCCCCCAATGCTCTGTCGTCTTTAATCGACTGATGAATCGAGTGCATAGGCTGTTTCTGCACTTCTCCACAAACAGGCACCTGGGCTCGTCCATGGCATGCTCGCTGCTTCTCTAAGCGTCACGCCTTGTACGTATTTCCCAGCTTCAAAGGGTTCTGCCAACTAATTAATATGTGGAAGTTGCCATGATGTCGAGACCTGTCGCCGGGGTCAGGAATGGGTCTCTGCTCATCACTCTTCCAGGGTCCCCGAAGGGTGCCAAGGAGAATCTGCAAGCTGTCATCAAATTGTTGCCTCATGCCTGCATCCAGGCCGCCGGCGCAGACTCTCGATCTATCCATTCCGGAGGAGTTGAAAGATTGGAGAAGGATGCTGGCGTCGGCTCAGCTTCTGGACCCTCTCACTCACATAACCATTCTCATGGCCACGGACACGGCCACAGCCATGGTCACGGACACGGACACGGACACAGTGCCCTTGTGAGGCACACTAATCCCACCGATAACCCCTTGTCAAACGATCCTCTCCTCGGCCCAACCAGAAGGCACAGGGAGTCACCTTATGCTATGCTGCCGGTCGAGGACGCGCTGGCACTTATCCAGGAACAAACTCCTGCCCCTACGGTCATTTCTTCAAGAGTCGACACAGCCCTCATAGGTGCGGTCCTTGCGGAGGACGTTAAGGCTACTGAGAACGTCCCAGCATTCCGTGCTAGTATTGTGGATGGATATGCTGTGGTGGTGCCCGAGGATGGTAAAATGAAAGGAGTTTTCCCGGTGACTGCTGTATCTCACGCTGCGCCGGGTGAAGCAAAGGAACTCAAAGAGGGCCAGATAGCCAGGATCACCACTGGAGCACCTTTACCGCCAGGCGCAACTTCTGTGATTATGGTCGAAGACACCGTTTTGAAATCCAAGACAGAAGATGGTCAGGAAGAGAAAGAGGTGGAGATCCTGGCAAGTGACGTGAAAGCCGGTCAAAACGTGAGGGAAGTCGGCAGCGATATCAAAGAAGGATCGGTCATACTTCAAAAAGGCGAACAAGTTTCTGCTGTTGGCGGCGAGATTGGCCTCATGGCAGCCGTCGGTGTCTCCCAGGTGCAGGTATACCGCAGGCCGGTCGTTGGTGTCTTGTCCACTGGTGACGAAATCGTCAATCACGACCGCCCTGAAGCTCTACGCCTGGGAGAGGTCCGGGACACGAACAGGCCTACACTCATATCAGCCGCCAGGGACTGGGGCTACGAGGTCATCGATTTAGGAATCGCCAGCGACAAGCCGGGAACCTTGGAGGAGACCCTTCGGGATGGGATGCAACGGGCTGATTTAATCATCACCACCGGTGGAGTGTCCATGGGCGAGCTCGACCTCCTGAAACCAACCATCGAGAGGTCACTGGGTGGCACTATCCACTTCGGGCGGGTCAACATGAAACCTGGGAAGCCAACAACGTTTGCGACAGTTCCTGTTAAGAGCGATCGAGGAGAGCCTGTGTCCAAGGTGATCTTCTCTCTCCCTGGCAATCCGGCGTCTGCTCTGGTGACATTCCACTTGTTTGTCCTCCCGTCTCTTCACGCCATGTCTGGAATATCGCCGGCGGGCCTCAGCAAGGTTCCAGTGACGCTGGCCCATGACTTCAGTCTTGATCCACAACGTCCTGAATATCACCGAGCTATAGTGACTGTTGGAAGAGAAGGCATTCTGTTGGCAACCAGCACGGGAGGACAACGAAGCTCTCGAGTTGGCAGCCTGAAAGGAGCGAATGCCCTCCTGTGTATGCCAAAGGGCACAGGCCTCATGCAAAAAGGAACAAAGGTGGGAGCTCTACTGATGAGCAATGTAAGGGCTGGTCACTGAAATGATGTTGTTTGTGGGCACACTGGACTGATCCAGTACTTCGTCCATATGGACTTGAAAGGGTACTGTGGGATGTCTCGCGCGGCATGATACAGCCATTTTCCAATGTTATTACCTCCTTGATGGTGCAACTCCGTAACTGCCTTATTTCACCCCGCTGCCTTCTTTCTGCGCCTTTTGTTTTTTGCAATTAACTTCTATTTAGCGTGTTCTGTTTTGCCTCCTACCATCAAAGCTGCGCCTCGCGCCATCACGTCGCTTGTTTACATCCTCACATCTTCCCATTTTGACTCTCACGCTTCGCTGGCCTCAGCACTCAACACCTCCTTGTTCTACGAAATCAAGCTCAAGATGTGCCACTTTCATTACAAGAAATTCGACTCTTGTGGGGACTATGGCATTGAGATCACCCATATCTGTGGTGAAGCTCTCTGGCGCGCTGGTCTGCGAGGTGTACTGCAGATCTGCGTACCAAACATTCTCGAGAGGTCCCTCGAGTGGTCTGGGCGAGATGAACACGAGCCTCCCAAGCCAGCCTTTTTCACAGGATATGAGGGGTTCTGCGAGATGTGCGTCGCCAGGTTCATGGTATGTTGTTGTCCTATCAGAGCCAAGCCAAACATCATGTGTTTGCTTGATATTCATTTAATGTGTCGCAGCTGCCGCGTTCTATACCTCAGAGAAGCTACTCAGATCATGAGCTCGACTACACCCTGTCATGGAACTCGTTCAATCCGAACGACCTGGCGCCCTATGTTTCCTTTGGCGGCATGACCTCACAGATTCCCCAACTTTTGGGCCTCTCAGACCAGTTCAACGTCGGCTATCTGAGGCAGGGCCCATACATCATCTTTCACAGGAGTTTGCAACAAGGTTCTTGGTCAGAGCTCCGCAAGTCCTTGCCATTCACCTACCAAGGGGAATTCCAGAGTGGTTATACACTGGATCTGGATGAAACCATGAAGAGGTTGAACATCAACGAGGGCATCACTCAGTATGACCGAAATCGGGTTATCAATGCCATCCAACATGGATCTCACACTCGTGTGGTGTTCAAGTGAGTCCTCCTCTTGCCGTTCTGACCGTGGCAATTACTGATATATTCTTTCAAATATTAGCCATCTTTTCAGGCATCGTGGAATGCCCCTCGGACATTTCAATACAGCAATTGTCAGGAGCTGTCAGCAGGCTCTGTCACAATTTCAGGTCGAAAAGGACGCAGCTGCCAGAAAGTCCCTTCAGCAAAACAAAGAGAATTCAGATGACTCCTCCTTGACCGAGCTCACGAGTACGCCTGTGTTGTCTGATATGGAGATACCTGCATCCACTACTCACGCACAAGGTCCAGATTCCCCGGAATCACCCAAGTACGATGGTTCTATTTCCACCCCTCGCCGAGACGGAAAGGTGCAGGCGTTGCAGAACACTCCGACGCAGAGCGAAGCCACAACCATCAGACTTGGTTCATTGTCACGCTCACCGCCTCAGTACACCAGGGCTCCTCCAAACCTCCTGCCTGAGGCCAGCGGTTCCATGGCCCGAGGACTGGTCCCAAGCTCACTCTATCACGCGGAGCAGCAGGATTGCTATGCTTTCCAGGATGGAACAAGGGACCCAAAGGCACCGGTCCATGTGCCTGGAGATGGAAATCATGGAACAGCTGAGAAGGTGGAGCGGCCAAGGCGTATGGCCATAACTGAGCAAGAGTTCGGCGGGTTGAGTCTCAGTCCCCCGGCACATGGCTCTGGAAGCACCGACACCTTGAAACCTGCCCTTGGAAACCTTCCTCGGTGGCAAGAACCCCTCCAGAAGTCCCAGCAGCTGCAGCACCTGAAGGACCCGACGCTGGGAGGGCCATCGCCTTCGGCCCCCTACTATGGAGCCGCACGGGAGTTCAAGTGGAGAGTCCTCGAGAGACCAGGATACGAACAGACCTCCAATGCGTCCTCGGCAACTGACGGAAGTAAGGGCCGGAAATCCCGTGGCCGACCAAGTCCCCAGCAGCCGATGGAGACTGATGACCACGAAGCTCAGACGGTCCAGCGCCGCCCTGTGCAGCAGCGTCCTGGTAGAGTTCAGGTGCAACCCAGCCAGACTCAGGACACAGTTGTCATCCCGGACGACACCGACAGGCACGCGAGAATGGAGGAGGGGCCTGATCAGAGTCCAGCACAGCCCGAGACTCACCTGGACCCTTCCACCGTCCGCAGGCTGCAAGACTCTGGCATGTTGGGCAGATCTTGGCGCCGATAAAGGGGACCTCGTGTGTGTCCATTCGTGGCTGTGTGTCTCCAGAGCCAAGACCTTGGATCACCTGCAGTCGGAGCAATGATTACGAATGATGACTAGGAACGAGTCTGCGATGGGTTGAGGAATTTTGGTCTTGTCTTACGGAAAACTGCTGTACACGGTGGATAAGGACGCCAAATTGGGGATTGTTTTTTTTCTTCAGTCTGTTGCTCCACTTGAGACGGCGTCGATTTGATTGCGACGCTAGCGATATACATTCAGATGGTGTCACGGCAGGATGCCATACGTCTGGCAGTTGCAGACCACTTTGCTCTGGAAGAGCTGAGAGGCAAGGGACGAGGTAAAGGAGCGCTGTCTGCCTGGACCCTGAGATGAGCTGGCTTTTCTACTGGATTGCCCTTTAGATTGCAGCCAGTGAAGATCGATGCCATGATGGGATTTATGACAGGGCTCTGAGAATTGACAGAAATGATGGGGTCCGAGGTGACAGCACCGTCGGACTCGGAAGTTTTGTAACACCAGGAAGGAAAAGAGAGGCAGCTATGAACAGTGCGACGTCTTCCGCAGTTCTGATTCGGATAGGATAACTTGGCACCACGTTTTCGATCAACAATACAAGCTTGTTCTAAATAAACCAATGCCTCCATCCCGTCCATGCTGGTCCCAAACGCCGTGGAATATGGTTATGTCGTAGATGATATGGCTGAAGTTGTCGTCGGGGTTCGAGGTAATCCCAAAGGTGTTTTGGTACATGGCTGCCTGCGGTAGCGTCGCCCCCCGTTCTCTTCTTACACCTCGCCGAAGTCCGTCGCCTTGCTGGACACGAGCAGGCCGATAATAAGACCGAAGAGTCCCAGGACAGAGCTGAAGATCTCGATGACCAGGATTTTGACGAAGAGCGTAGGGTCGGCGGCGTCAGCCAGGGCAGCACCGCTGCCGTTGATACCCACCGCAACACCACAAACCAGGTTGCAGACGCCCACGGTCAGACCCGACCAGAACAGAGCAAAGCCAGTGTAGTATGTCTTGGAGTCGTACAGCTCCTCACCCTGGATCCCGTTCAGCTTGGCCGAGAAGACGATAGACATGATGACGCCGTAGATGGCGACGACCTCGCAGAAGATGATGGAGATGAGGTTCTTCGTTCGGATACGGGGAGCGCGAACACCGCCACCGACGATCGAGGACCCTGTGATGAAGATACCCCTAGAGAGAAGAAAGATGCGTGAGTTTCTTGGGCCACCTCAAGCTCCTGATGGGTCGCCATACCATGCTGCTCCTACTACCGACAGACCGATGCACAGCGAGATGCCCAGGCTGGCCCACGCTGTCGGGGACACGGATTCGATGAAGGCTCCGACCTAGATGCGTGGTGTCAGACGGTGGTGTTTGCTTCCTTGTGTAGAAGTGCCGCTGGTCTGGATGGACGTACATTGAAGGCCTCGCCGCTGCCGGTGAAGAGCATGTCTAGGACCCGGTCAGTGGGTACTCCAAGAACTCGATGGCTGGGCTCTGCGCCGACGTACAAGCTCCCACGACGGCCAGGGCGCCGGTGACGCCACCGAGAGAGTATGTCTTGCTCATCCTGGGTGATGCTGGAGAGCTTCGTTGAAGGGGCTGGTGGTGGTGGAGGCTGTTTGTCTGTAGATAGCAGCAGAGGTTACGAAGACACAGCTCAACAGCAAGCAGCCTTAGCTCCTTGGAGGGTCGCCCGTCATCAAGAACGGGCTCCGGTACAAAGTACATACTGCTCGTCACGTGGTAGCCAATTGGCAGGCTGACTACTTACGTACGGCCTTGGCCCACTCATAGCCGGCACCGGCTTTGTCATCCCGGCCGCAGGCGACCCTGGCTTTCTTGGTCCGACTGCCTATTAATACCGAACTTGTCTCACCCATCGAACGGAGACAACCACCAGAAAGACACCGACGACACCACAAGACAGGATGGCGTCCGGCGGGCAGCAATACTACGAGCTTTATCGCCGTAGCAGGTACATTGCGCTGCACCGCACTCTGCTAAACCTACATCGCGGTGGCTAACAGACATGGGCCGCGCGCTCAACAGCATCGGTGCCACTCTCACAGACACCCTCGATGACCTCATTACGGATACGCGCATCGACCCCCAGCTGGCGATGAAGATCCTGGCCAATTTCGACCGCGCCATCGCAGACGTCCTGCAGGAAAAGGTGAAGGCGCGTCTGACATTCAAGGTAGGAACAGCCCGATGGCGAGGCGGGCGATCTTGGCCTATCTTGGGATCCGTGGAGGGCCAGAGACACAATGCGCAGTGGCAGTAAGGAAACAAAACTGACGTTGAGGCACCCGCCCATGTACAGGGCTCGCTCGACACCTACAGGTTCTGCGACGAGGTGTGGACCTTCCTGATCAAGAACGTTCAATTTAAGATGGAGAACGGCGGACAGGCGGTCGTCGCCGACAAGGTCAAGATCGTCAGCTGCAATGCGAAGCGCCCTGGCGAGGGACAGTAGGCGACTCCTCTCCCCACCGCTGTCCGGTCGTATGAGAAGCATGACAACCCCTGCGAGTCTCGATTCTCATACAAAGTGTCCGGACCAAGGTTGCGGAGCGGAAACACTGCCCAGGGCTGTGGGGGACCCATCCATGACTTTTTTCTCCCACTTTTCCTTTCAGCGTTGGGTCTACGGCGGATTTCACAAGGCGTTTCTAGAAAGGTTACGGGGGCTAAAGGACGGCGACGATTTTGGGACTGTTTTGTCCCGTACATTCATATCAGATTGAAAAACAAGCTTGCTCTCAAGGCGGTTTTGGGCGCCCTCAATTATACCGCCGTGCGACGCATGATGTCGGTACGCCAGTCTCGATGTGTGTGACACGTAAATGCTCGTAATCAGCGAGGCGTTATGCAATGGCCTCGATTTTGGGCCTTTGATGTTTAGCCATAAAGGGGTCCGCGCATCCCAGCACGGACTTGTTCCACCAAAATCATTAGCCAAGCCGGTGCCGATGCCTCCAGAACAACCTGGGATAGACAGACGGAGAATTCAAAGCAGAAAGTCGGCCACTTGGCATGAGCCCTTTGCATGTCCATCCATCTCTCTGCTTCCATCCCCGCCAACTCGCAGAATGCTTCGTCAGCGCCGCCCAGCCGGGGAAGAGCCAGACCCCTGGTCTGGCACCCGCGAGCTATGTCATGCTGCTGCAGCAGAATCTGGCGTCATTGAACAGAAAGGAGAAACAGCGCCGGGGGCTCAACAAGGAGAGCAACGTCCTCTACTCAAGGCAAAGCTTACACAGGCCACACAAGGCGACGAGATGAGCTGGATCCGGAGGAACCACTGGGTCGTGTTGGCGGTTTCCAGTGGCGCGTGCGCCGCGTTCAATGGCGTCTTCGCGAAACTGTATGTTATTCGTTGGAGCTCGTCTGCTTTATGTTGTTTGTCTCAGTCCGTGCTGGCCGGCCTGCTGACTCCCGGATAGGACAACGGGCGATGCCACCGTGAGCTTTGCGCAGAGGATCGCAGGGTTCTTACATCTTGATTCTGTGGAGGGAATCGTCGAGTACATCGTCCGCGCGGTCAGTTAGGCTCAGCTTCACAGACGAGGTCCACCTCCTGCGACCTCCAAACACGCCTGACCGGGATCACGTTTGGCCTCGCATCGAAAGCGAAACCCTAATATACATGGAGAGAGCCAGACTGACGCTGCATCCCAGGTATTTTTCGGCCTGAATTTGGTCTTCAACGGGGTGATGTGGGCGCTGTTCACGAAGGCCCTGTCTCGGGGAAACTCGACCACGCAAGTATCCATCATGAACACCTCTTCCAACTTCTTCATCACAGCCATCCTCGGCCTCGTGATCTTCTCGGAAGCCTTGCCAGCTTTGTGGTGGGTGGGCGCCTCGTTTCTCGTCGCTGGAAACGTCATCATCGGGAGCAAAGACGAGAGCGGAAAGGCCGACGGAGATGCCGGTAGCCCTTCTTCTGGCCAAATCGGTTCTCAGAGATACGAGGTTGTGCCGGAGGCTCATGACGACGCGGCTCCTCATCTGAAGGATCATGAGGATGAGGACATCATTCAGCTGGGAGATCTTGATGACTGAAAAAAGAATGGGAGGACGTAGGCGGGAAGGCCATCATGCTGCTGCGGATTTGTTGAGGAACAAGTGTTGATAGGTAACTTGATTGACTTCACGTTGATGGCGACGAGAAGGAGCCCAAGGTCATGTACGGGATCCCCTTGGGGGTTATGTCGCCCAGGCTGCACCTTCTTCGCCACTTCTTTGAGAAGTTAAGAGAGAGAGAGGTTGAGATGAAGATGAATTGGGAAAGGGCCAAGTCGAGCATTGAATGGTAATGAAAATTATGCAGTCATCCTCCAACGATTTCTCTCAAAGAAGAACAACAAGCAAACAAGCAATCGCCAGTCAAATTCCCCAAATGCATTCGCCATCCTCTGTGGCCGCATGTGTCACCCAACATCCCGTATGGGAGTCTCCTGCCGCGATACCGGTAGTCAACGGAGTTTCCGTACTTGACAAACCCATCGTCTGTCTTGTGCCAATCCTCCTTGTTGAAAGCCCTTTTTTTATCTTCCTCGTCTCTGAAATAGTACCTTCCTCCTTTCTTGGCGAACTCTACATCGATAACCTCCCGCCTTGGAGCTTCCGGCGCGGCGGAACTGGAGAGCCCCCGGACTTGGTCGTTATAGTCGAACGTCGCTGCAGCCCTGCTGAATTGAGGTAATTGATCTCCATACTCATCCTCGTGCCCCTCGCCATACTCGTCCTCGCCTCCTCCGTGCTCCCTATCGCCGTACACCTCGTCACCGTACGCCACGTCGCCGTACGCTTCTTCCTGCTCTTCGGACCCACCCTCCGCCCCTTCCACGAGTCCTCCAGCTGCCGAGTCCCCACCGGCGGGTGTCGCGTCGCCCCCAGGATCGCGGCCTTGTACGACCCAGCCCCGCCCCCGCCCCGCGCGGTCTGCTCTTGCTCCGCTTGTATTGTGAACGAACCCACCCCCCTCCGAAGGAAGCGCAGGACGCCAAGTATTCAGCCTGGGATACGAGGAGCCGATATCGTGGTCACCCAGCAGGGCCATCATAGCAAACGCCCATAGGGCGAGGTTGGGTGTAAGTTCCGCCCCGCTCGCAGTCCAGGGGATGACCTTGTGGTAGACATTGTAGTCCCAATTCAGGGCTTGGTTGTCCACCCATGAGACGGTCGACGCGTAGCTTGTGTCGACGAGGCTCGAGTCAAGGCCCTCCACCGACGTCTGCGCATAATGGCTTGCTTGGACCTGTTGGCGCCGAGGGCGCGTTGCGGCTATCCCTGAGCCGACTTCGACGCGGGCGATCCTGAGAACGACAAGAACGGCGTCCGTGACGATGAATCCATACCGGTTGTCGTTATCTGCCGAATAGTCCACGGCCTGAGAAAGGACCCGTTCCCATTGCTCGAAGGGATTTTCGCCCAAGTCCATCATTTCAGGCCACCACTTGGAGCTGATCTTGGTTTCGCCCGGGACGAGGTTGTTGTAGCGACCGTCAGAGATTGAACTCTTGGAGACGCAAGACCAGTCCGGTATGTACCCCTTCCTACCAGGTGCACAGCGAGATCCACGCCCATAATGAGGTGCGAAGCCTTTCCTCCCCTGTGCCTTGACAGTATGCAATGCGAAGTTGACTATGGAGACTCGGAAGCGGGCTAGGGCGTGTGCGACGGCGCCTTCGTCGTGGACATCAAGATCTTGCTCTAATGCCTTCGGCTCGCCTGGCCCACTGAATGACTTCGCGAGTTCGGCTGCGAATATGGTTCGGATATTGTCGTAAGTGAAGTCTTCCCAGTCGAACCAATCAGAGAGGATGCAGTCCGAGTCGACATAGGTATTGGGTCCCCCTGGATTAGAACACCAAAACGGAGTGCATGGACTTGTGAGGGCTGCGAGTTTGGAAGGCATATTTCGAGCTTTGTCAACGTCGGACTGGCGAAGAAGCGGATGGACAGATGGACCAGAATTGGCAGCTGGGGAAAAATCAGATGAGCAAGTTGAAACTCGGGTAAGGATTTGGAGACCATGGGACTCGGTTCAGGAGGCTGCTGTCTATATACCAAGTTGGTATATACATTCTCTTACACCCGATCTTGGCACGATGAGAGCTGGGCATGATTGTGCACAGGATTGCACAAACTCCCACCTTATTTCGGGGGCGGGGAGTGCACACGGCTGTTGAGATTAGGCAGACAGGCACGACCGACACTTGGGCTCTCGCAAATCAGCAGATCGGTGTTGGGCCTGATTGAGCGCTGCTCAAACGCCCGCTGCTGGTGAAAGCTATACGGGACAATTGGCAGTACTGGTGTCCGAGGTCCGCGCTCGGCATCCAACATCCAAGATCCGTTTATCTGCGTCGTTTCGCCTTGTCGCGGTGCCTTGTTGTCTGCCGTAGCCTCGCCAACGGTTCTCGCTCTTGCGTCGCATGCAAATTGTTGCACCTAGGGTCTGACTGATACCTAGGCACGTAATGGGCGACTCGGTGGCAAAAACAAAAAAAAAAAGGATTTACGCCCTCGTCAAATGTGTCGACGCTTCGAGTATGCCGCTCCAGTTTTTACGCTTGAACACACGTTCATGCCAGCCATACCCTATGCAATGAACAAGCTCGGAGTGATCGAGCAGAATGCCAGACTGCCAGTTCTTCTCAAGAGAGATGGGGACGAAGTGGAAGCCGGAACGCCACAGGAAATCTAGAACCGGCTGGCAGGTGTCCGGATTGTTGTCGCCTTGCTCGACAAACTCGTAGACGATGGCGGTATATTCGGACTCTCTCTCGAGGGACCGCCTCATCTTATAGTCCACCTGGACCACCGGGGCGCGCCCGGGCATACGGTCAAGGAGCTCCGCACCCCGGAAGCGCATCCAGCCATGGCAGCGCCTCATGCGCGGCATCTCAGTGACGGTTACCAGGTTCGGGAAGGTGGCGCCGGCGGCCAGCTGGGCCGCCCTCGACCTACGTCTCTCATCGGTGAAGGCGTCCAGATTCGCCGCTGCCTCTGTAAAGGTCTTGGGCTCGGGGTTGATGAGAATCGGGCCCGGCTCGGGGTTCGATACGGCGGCCTGCATCATCTGGAAGAGGGCGGCGTTCTGGCATTCCCGCTGGGGGGCGAAGTAATGCGGATACCAGGGTTCGGTGTCCCAGAGCTACAGACGCGTCAACGGCACGAATCGACTGACCAATTGGGCAGAGAGGCAAGGTAGGTAGGTGGTAGTGGGTACTTACCACCTTCAGCACATAGCGTGGCCCGCCCTTCTCAAAACAGATCATCCAATTGTACCCATCAAGGCCGCCGTCAGAACTATCCTTGTTCAGATAGCGACGGAACATGATGGAACTCAGGTCACGAGGAAATCGTCGCAGCCGCGGTTTGATGAAAATTTTCTTGCTGCAACTGAGCGGCGTGTCGTCGTCCATGGGGGTGTCGTCGGTGAAGGGGCGGCTCATGCGCTCGATGCATCGGCGCTTGTGCTGGTTGTAATCATGGGCGAAGTCGCTGGGGGGCATGATTTTTATATCGGGTAGGTGTCGGGCACGTAGGAAATTGAGTATGCGAAGGGGAACTTGTGTCGGGCGGCCCGAGGTGGGAAATATTATGAGGGAAGGAAGGAATGAAAAGAGAAGAGAAGACATATGAGGTGCGCGGGACAAAGCGCGTTATCAATAAAGTTGTCCTGGCAATAAAATAGTAGGGTTACCTAATTTGGATACCTGCCTTCATGCCCTTTTACATTAACAGCAAAGTGGCCACAAGAGTTAATCAGATATAAGCTGCATAAGCTTATTATTAATATTAATAAGTAACTTATTAAAAAAAATTTAAAAATTTATTAGTAAATATATTTTAAATTAAATAATAAAAATTAAAGTTATAAATATATATATTTATACAGTATATTTATATATTTATATATATAAATATATATTTATTAATTTACATTTAAAAAAGCACCACTTAGTAACAGCAAGCTCCTTTAATGCTGAACTCCTGCATTACCACTTATCCTTAGCTGCACCGTTATGCTGCTCCTTCTTAGCTCCAACTGGCGTGACTTATTGCCCTTGGATTGCAAATCTCCTGCATCTGTATAGCAGCATCGTTCTCGGCACTCTCTAGGTCCTCTGGTGCAGTGGGAGATTGCTGGGGGCCGCCCTGGATGTGCATCCACTGCGCTGACTGTGTCTGCAGGCAGCTTTGCGCGCAAGTTGAGCTTCTTGCCGTATCACATAACTTTCAAAGTTGCTGGTGAAAACGACTTGTTACTGGCAAACATGTTGATGCATACTGATGAGTTTGGGATATTCTGCTTGGCTTCTGATATGTGAAGCTGTCTTGGCAGGCTCCGCCTGTCTCCCGCCACTCCTGTCTCCCGCCACTCATCTAGCCAGTCAGCGGAGCAGCCGCTGCAACAATGTCCCCGCCTGACGTTGATTGACGAGCACCGCAACGTCTAAACAACAACTTCAACGCCACGATGCTGCACCTACGCCGGCCAGCCGTAGAGCCACGCGAGCTTTCAGTCGAGGACCCCATCTGGTTCCTGCACCCTGGGTACCCTGCTCCACATCACAGACTCTTCAGCTTGCCGCGCGTTGATTTCTCGCCGCAACACGCGGGTGACCTCGGAGTCCACCACCGAACAGCCCTCCTCGCGGCCCAGATTATTGCTGACAAGCCGTCACAGCTTCATCGCTAGGACCTACAAAATCACACCTCATACCAAAGCTCGAGGACAAGTGGCTTCAGCAGAATGACATAACTGAGATCACGAACATAGATAACCCTCGCAATATCGTCATACTAAGGCAGACCTGCACAAGGAGTTTGATAATCGGCAATGGACTATTGCACCAAAGCCAGGTCATGCGATCTCAGCCTTGCCAGGGCAAGGCCCTACCTTTGAATACGCCGTACATGTGATTGGCAGCGCCCTCTGCGCCCCCGAGCTACGCAGCATTTACCATAACGTCACGCTCCTAAACTGCCGCCATATGTCCCGGGAATGCGTGCTCGCGTGCTTTGCATGGTCCATCTTGTACTTGGTCAAGCCCTTCCTTCTCCGCTCCGCACCCAGGGTTGTCCGTGTCATTGTTCTCGGCGAGCACAACGAAGATGCCCTGGCCAGTTATGAGGTCAAGAAGCTGACACCTGACGAGCTAAAAAGTCGGTACGCCGGTGGAGGGTCGCGGAGTGCAAGTCGTAAGAAGAGGAGCCGCGTGGCTGGGCAGCAGGGTACTGACTCTCATTCGGCAACGAGGAAGCGTCGGTGGGGAGAAGAAGACGACCTTAGCAGTGACTCTTTGCCGGATGCTGATGGGCCCTTCGACAATCTCAGCAGCTCCTGCGGCAACGACTCTGACGATCCTTCTGCCACCCCCGATGCGGAATGCAATTGGTTAGACCACGTCAGTGATGGCGAGTACGAAGAGGCTGTCAGGGCAGGTATCGCAGAGCGCCGCCGTGGGAGGTCGAGGACGCGGCGTCCTCCAAAGCGGGCCTGCCTTCTCACCGTCGGAAGTGAGCAGCTCCATTCGGATCGTGATGACCATGATCAACCGGCCCTTGCTGCGTCATTTTCAACAATCTCTACTCCCGGTCGAGAAACCACTGCAGGGTCGGACCAGCCTGTCGTCCTGCCCATCATTGACGCCGGTACTGGACTAGACAAACCACCACCCACAACAGGGCACCACGAGCATCCTTCCATCAGCGACTGTGCAGAGAATCCTGTGAGCAACGCCCCCGATTGTGTAAGAGAATGAATTATGCCTGTTAGGTATGTGTGTAGATGTTACAGCCTAGAACACTGCATGCAGGAGGTGCTCCACATCAACAACCACAACCGTTAACACGGTTCCCAGTTGCTAGCATAGCATTGATACCAGATATAATGATATTATGATTGCCAGGTGACTAATGCCCTAGTAATAGAGCAATACCAATCACAACTACCTATCTTAAATGCGCACGGTTTCGGATGGGGTGACGAGGACGCTGGCTGTGAGTCTGCGGCCCGATATTCAGACCTTCGAGACCTCGCTTGGCCGAAGTACCCGGTAGAGAGACGCCTTCGTCAGTCAGTGCCTTTCTCAGATCATCAAGAGTCGCCGTCGAGGTAGACGCCGGTGCGTCGATCTCCTCGAAGCTGTCAACCTGTGTTAGCAAACACATATCGTGGCCAAGACCTCCGCACAGCCCGACTTACTAGTAGACGCCGTAGGGCCCTGGCTTTCCAGCTGCTTTGGCGGCCTCACCACCTGTGTTCAGATCAGAAAAGTGGTCTCAGAGACATGGAGTGCTTCTCGTCACTCACCATTGAGCTCCTGCCGGCCGATGAGCTTGAACTTCCCTGCGATGCCCTGCACAAAGTCTGTCTCTCGGTACTCAGAGTTGGCAATGGGAGCCAAGTAACGCCCTGACTTCGAGTTGATCATGAGCAGATAGTCTTTTGTCGTAGTGAACATGCCATCGCCGAGGTTGAGAGTGGTAGCCATGACCTTTCGAATCAGGTCACCGTCCTCAGCACTCCCGCTCATGGCATTGACGACCAGATCTTCGCTATGTCAGCAAGGGGGACTGAGGCAAGTTTGGAGATTCCCGGTTTTACCTGAGACTTCATAAACACCCGGAGTCCCCTTGCTAATCCTGCCCGCTTCCAAATTGTTCAGCATGGTGACCTGAACCATGTCAGTATTTTGCACTCTCGTGTGGAGGACAAGGTCAGGTCGTAGAACAGATGTCGTCATTGCTGAAATGTTTAAGAGGAAAACCATTTCCCAAGCACTCCAGTATGTTTAGATGATTCGAACTTACAGTAGTGCTTTCCAAGTCAGTTGAGCGGATGACCAAGCCCGTGGCGGCCGGCAGCTTGGTGATGGCGGGTTCGAAATCAGGCCAAATATAATAGAACTGGGCCCATGTCCTCAGCGCAGAAGTCTCTTGTGAACTCAGGCCGTACAGTTTGTTCGTGGCAGTTGAAATCTTGACCCAATCCTGCTGGTTCTTTGTTGCCTCCAAGAGGAGGCTGCTCATCTCGTCCACATTGGCGGACACTGACTGGCCCTCGGCGTACCACTTGGCGAAGCCCTCGCTCATGGTAGTGATGAGCTTTGTCTCCTCGGCTGTGATCCCGGCCGTGCTTGACAGTGCAGCAATGGTGCGCTCAGCCAGAGGGATGGCCTCCGTGGTTCCAATTTCAGTGGTTAGGCCCTTCTGGTCGTTCCAAACGCTCTCAGGGGCCTCAAGCGTCTGGGGGCTCAAGAAGCAGCACAACTTCCGGAGGACTCCATTTTGGCGACGGATCAACTTGGCGCCTCCACCTTCGACGCAGACCTTGCAGTTTTCAAAGCCTGGCATTATCAGCCCTCAAGATCACAAGGGGGTTCGGAAAGGCTGCAGGTGGAAACTTACCGCCTTCCTCGATCGACTTCTCCATAGCAGCCACATCAGAGTCGGTGTATAGTAACTTGGGCTTGCCGTCCCCACCATCGCGGAAGATCTGTACTGTATTCTCCCCTTCCTTAGCCTCGAGCATGAGGCCTTTGCCCTCTCCGATCGTCGCGGTGGCTTTGCCAAACCTGGCAAGCACCTGATCAACCGCTCCCACGGCCCGGGCTGCTCGGGCAACATCGGCGACAACGCTCAGAAGCGAGACGACATCTGCGAAGATACTGCCGGCCTTTTCGATGTCGTTGTCGTAGCTAAGTTCATGTATGCTCTGGCATGATGGTAAGCAGACTGGCTGTGAGGTGGGAATGTGGGTTGGCTTACATCGAATGTTTTAAACGCGGTTCGGCAGCCATCTCTGATCGTCTTACCAAGGCTGGCCTCGAACAACGATGTCAGATGGCTCATGCCCATGCACGTTACCTTGAGCTCTCCCATCTGCGGAGTGGCGAGGAACTTGAACGCGCCAATGGCTTGGTTAATCACGTTTTTCATGACACCTATCCAAAATTCGTCTTCCAGAGGAATGTTTGACTCTGGGTTTCCAAAGAGCGGGTCGTTAGCTGTCTGTCGCTTCGATGAGCTGCTGCCACTTCCTCCTCCATCAACTCCACTGACATATCTGGAACGTCCAAGTCAGCGTGGGGATCAAGCAAAGAGTATCTTTCTTAAAGAAACAGACAAGTAACATAATATGGATGGAATAGTACGGGAAAGCAATTATGATGGATGGTTCGGACGAAGAAGTGAAGACAATGCCTGGAAATACCGCCACTTACTGTATCCCGGCGAACAGGCCCGAAGCGCAAGCTGCACCGGACGGATTAGCAACACACGGCCCTTGGCTGATCTTCCTGACACACACATCCAGTGCATCTGAGGCATTCAGGCCGTTGCGGACTTCGGGAAGGTCGAGACAGAAAGCCGACCAGAGGTGGAGAATGCAAGTCTTGTTGGACGGGCTCGCGTCGCAGCCACTGGGGATCGTCGCGAAGGCACGAGCAACAATACAGTCCGTAGACCCCAGACTCTCGAGCATCGAGCCGTTCCCCGAGACAGCAAAGTTGCACTGGGGGATGGCGACGTCGGATGTTGGCGGGGTGGTTCCAAAGGACGTTGCGGTCAGGTTGGTCACCTGGGCCGGCGGGAAGTAGAGTGGCGTCTTGGTGGGCTGGACGACGAGCTTGCCCGTGTCATCGTCGTAGGCACAGAATCCCGACTGGGTGGCCGGTACGAAGGTAAGGGGATCACCTGAGGTGCCGGGTCTGTCGACGGCGTCTAGGGACGAGGTGAAGATGGTGAAGGGTGAGGAACCCTCAAGAGCAACCTGCGCGATTTTCAAGATCAGTTGCCATGACTAGGTACTTTTCAGTCTTGTTGATGGCATCTCTCACGTAGAAGGTTTGGTTCTTGTCAAGATTGCAAGCATCGACTCTGACCGAGCCATCAGACGTGTCCCAGCAACCACCACCGGTACTAGCGGGCTCGGCGACCCTGATCGAGGTGACGTCGGTGAAGGGTGTCCCCAATTTATGAAGACCGTTGGTGATATAGAATGTTGCTGCAAGACCGCTGCCGGTGCTATTACTGCCATCTTGAACGGATGAGGTTGCGTCACTGCTTGCTAGGACGGGAGTGAAACCCGCCGCGTTGCTCTGAGCGTCTTGGAGACTAGCAGCACAAGGCGTACTTGTAGAGCTGTCCGCTCCAAAGAGTCTGATTTTTGTGCCAATGGTCTTGAGAATGACGGTCAGTGCAAGTGCTACCATCAGGACCTATTCTTCGGAGATATTGCTAACCCATTCGACAGTGTTGTCAGTTTGGCCACGGACGACACACGATGAAAGAGCAACAGCAACTTGAATACTCTCCAAAAGCGTCGGTAGTCGGACCATGATGTCAGTTGATAGCCTAGAGAATGTGTATGAATAAAAGGCGGAACGAGATGTTCAAGCGATAGTGGTGTAAAGAATGACTGGTCCTTTCGACATTGTGAGCTTGGTTTTGAAGCCCGTCATGACCGCCCGTGTAAAGCGGAAGACGTTTCCACGTATCACTCGGAGCCTCATCTTCATCAAAAGTCCGCCAACCCATAGTTTTGCCCGATCGGCCCGCGGTTCGCGACACATAGACTACAATACTACAGGGTTAACATAACATTCGAAATTTCAACGTTATGCGTGTACTTGGAATTGGGACTTAGCGGTACCGACCCTGCGCTAAAAAATATATGTAATGCCTTGGCTCCCTCCCCTCCCAGAGCATGCCGGTGTTTCATGTCTCAGCCTTATGAGGTGCGTAGCTGAAATCGGTAGACTCTAGCTATTAGAGTTCGAGCTTCTGCACGGTCAAGAGCATTCCATTGCGGGTCATTTAAAGGGTCTCTATATATAGGTAGTTTGTGGTGCTCTTCTAGGGGTTCGTGCCCAGGCAGCTATGCCACTCCTGGCAAGTCCCAGGTACGACAAATTCAGAGGATAGAATACTTTAAGCGTTCGTCGCCTGTCTAGTCCACGCGACTGACTCAATCCAGATCAAGTACCTGGCGCACATAAAGTGCCGCACCTTGCAATTCGTAGGCCCAGTGCAACCGAGTGAGTCCTTTTACCGTGACCTCCCGTGACCGTTTCGAAGCGCACTGCGGCTGAGCGGTGGAGTCAACCATGATCAATGAAGGTTTATGGAGAGTGCATACGATCCGCCGTGATCCGGCCATTCCGTACGGTGATTGTCAGGAATCTGACTAACGCGAACAATATCATGTACGGAAAGGTCACTTCTCTCGAACATGGAGAGACTGGTGCCCGGGTCTCTTGGACAGGTATTGGCTGAAAAGCACATGCCTATACACAAGTGGCATAGATAGAACTACTTCGCAGTATATCTTTGACCATAAGTTCCAAGGTTGCCAGTGGCCCGACCTAGGTAAGGAGAGTCCATAGCCAATCTTCCATTCAAACCCTCTGCAGTACACTGAAAGCCTCCATCGAGCTTCAGTGTTATATACTACCATTTCCTAGGGATATCTCACAAGAGCAACGCATTAGCGGTCTCCCGTGTTTGGGACGAGCGTCGGGGTGAGATTCTCTCAAGTTTTAAGGACTTGGTTTGGTAACGAGTCGAAAGGCTCATGTTCATTGCCCGCATTTGAATGATATTGGGGGACAGAGGTCAGCATCTGCTCCTATTTTCTGCAACATATGCTCCGCCTACTCTCTGCGCGTTGTAGGGCACCCAGGAGGGTCTACTGTGGTGGAAGAGGAATAACGAGAGTTTGGCTGGGCCGAGCATTCCCACTCGCAAGATTAACAGCAAAGCCATCCGCAGACTGTTCAAGCAACAATTACTATCTGGTCTGATCTTATCATAGGACTTGGTTTCATATAGGTCTCGTAATATGAGGGTGATATATTTGGATGGCCGAGTCTCTATCGACTTCATTTAACGTTGGATGGGTCCGGGGCTACTTGTATAGTTGGTGTACCCAGGAAGAATGAGCTCATCGTCTAGTTTCTTGGCCTTTTTACTCAAACCAATTAACAAAATGATGGTCCCTATAGAGTGACTTATATAAGTATGAGGCAGAATAATCAAAAGTGGTAGACTATCTGCGACCTATTTAGTGCAGGCAGTACAAAGTGCTCTGCGGTGGTGTACTATGTAATAGCGGCCTTTAATTTAGGTAGTGTTGGGTGGTGCCAATGTTCGGTCGGACCTTGGGTGGGCGATCTTGGCAGGGCATCTGGACCTGCTACCAAACCTTAATTACAGAGTGTCTCCATCTCCGTGCAGAGAGCAGCCCACTTGGGACGCTAGATCCAGTGGCATCAACAGCGGGGAGGCTGCAATGCCCGCTGGCCGGGCAATGTTCTTCACCTGTCAGCCCTGTCTCGCCTGGGACAAGGCCGGCAACATTCAACCACAAGTGTCCCACATTTGTCGGTCTTTGTGTGATGCGATATTTGGTGTCTGTCCGGTAGACTCGGTACGGAGGTCTGGAGGGGACACTACACCACGTGATGGCTCGCTTAGACAAGTGCTCCATACTATGGTACACACTGGGGCGCTCCACTCGATGACGCCTTCCATCTGACTGGTCTGACTGGGGTGTATATGGAGACGCGGGGGGTGGTGTGTTGATACTTGAGTATAGATCAGGTGAGGTTGGGGAGAGGAGAGGACCTCGTGTGCATAAACTCGTAAACAAGCACGAGGTGGCTGGATGAAAAGGGTGGAAGCGGGTGGAAGGGCGTGGGGTAAAGGTGAGGTGATGGGGGGGGGATTACGCGGACTCGTCGCAAGTTTTGTCAGTTGCCAATTGCATTCCAACCAGCAGCACAGTGTCGGAAGCAGGGCTGCGCCATGTGCCAGGGTATCCAGGGTGTCTAATTTGTTGCTGACCCCTAAGTACACAGGCGACTCGCGCACCCGTTTCACACTGTGCTCGCGGTAGCTGGCTCGGCAGGTCTCAGCCTGGGAAAGCTTGAATTGCCCGTAGCAACGGGATTGTTGAATTGTCCAGGCAGTTCTGGCATGTCCAGGGGGCGGCGGCGGCCACTGCAGGGTCGGTTTGCCACTAAAACATGCTGGCGGATTGGTCAATTGGCCCCTATTCTTAGACGGCGCAGTCAGGATCTTCCCTGACCACAGGCGGCCTACACCTGCAGCTCTCTAAGTCCTGTAACTGTCGTCTCGTTCTTCCAAGGCTCCTTTCCTCTCCCTGCCCCGTCCCCCTTCGGTTCTTCTCATATCCAGCTTTTTTGTGGCTCGAGGATCTCAACTCGGTCGATCCCCTCGCTATCTATTCGATTGATTGATTGATTGCTCGATTGCCTGTCCACTTTACGGGGCAGACACACTCTACTTCGTTTCACTCGCTACCAGAGATAGAGTTAAGCCTTTTGGCTTTTGGATTTTGGCTCTTCTCTGTTGTTGTTATCGGGTCTTGATGTCTGCATTACCAGTCTAGATTGCTATCACGATATCCCCAAGTCTCACTCCCCCAGTCTCCCTCCCCTTTCCCTTCATCGGCAGCCCCTCCGCCCATCCCATCACCCGTTGCCTCATTTGGGACAGCCATCTTCCCTTATCCGTTTCGTGACTGCCCCGGCGACGTCAGTCACCCTTCTCCCACGCCTCCCACGCCTCCCACGCCTCCCACGACTCGTTTCTCACCTCACCTCGCTGCATCGTGCCTGGCACCCACCAAGATTCAAATTTAATCCCGTCCCAAACCAACAATCATCACCCCTACTACGACCGAGCGACACGACACGACCTTAGCAACCAGACCGACTATTGTTTTGCGTGTCATCTCGACGAGGAGCGACCCCGTCGCGTCGTCCAAATGGGCAAGAAATGTACTTGCTCCCATAGTCCAGCCTCCACCTCCGCCCACGGCGCCTTTCTTGCTAACCTGTCGTTTTTCTCGCAGGGCGATATGGAATTGTCCTGGACGCTGGATCCTCGGGCACGCGCCTGCACATTTACAAGTGGAAGGACCCCGCAAAGGCCAGGAAAATGGCCTCAAAGGAAGAACTCGCCAGCCTGCCCAGATTACACACCGAGAAGAAATGGACCAAGAAGATACACCCAGGCGTATCAACCTACGGCGAGAACCCAACCGCCGTCGGCCCAGAACACCTCCAGGGCCTCGTCGACCACGCTCTCGATGTAATCCCCAAAGACCAGGTCGACGACACCCCCATATTCCTCATGGCAACAGCCGGTATGCGCTTGCTCCCCAAGGTTCAGCAGTCGGCCCTCACCCGCGAAATCTGCTCCTATCTCCGTGCCAATACCGATTTCTCCCTGCCCGACTGCGACCTGCACATCCAGGTCATCCCCGGTGAAACAGAAGGTCTTTATGGCTGGATAGCGACGAATTACCTACTGGGGGGCTTCGACCACCCAGAACATCACAACCATGGCAAAGGGCACAGCACCTACGGCTTCCTCGACATGGGCGGCGCGTCTGCCCAGATTGCTTTTGCGCCAAATGCGACGGAGGCTGCGAAGCATGCCGATGACCTGAAGCTTTTGCGCATGAGGACATTAGATGGAGAACGTTCAGAGCACAAGGTCTTTACTGCCACTTGGCTAGGTTTCGGCGTGAACCAGGCCCGCGAGAATTATGTCAAGAAGCTTGTGGACATGTACGACGCCGACGTCAAGGAGTTCCCCGATCCGTGCCTGCCCAAGGGGCTGCGAACCACAACATCCGGGGAACCTGTCGATCCCGCTCACTCGAGCGGCCCGGTGTTATTAGGCACGGGGGACTTTACCAGCTGTTTGAAGCAGACATTCCCTCTCCTGGGGAAGGACGCACCGTGTGCGGATGAGCCGTGTCTGTTGAATGGCCAACACGTTCCTGCCATTGACTTTGATGTCAATCACTTCGTGGGCGTGTCGGAGTACTGGCACACGACGCACGGCGTTTTCGGAACTGGCGACGCCGCATACGACTTGAAGACATATCAGAGCAAGGTCGAAGACTTTTGCACCACAGACTGGGATACCATTCTGGATACGAAGATAGATACGCGGAAGAAAAAGGACCATTCCAGAGATGCCCAAGAGGCATGTTTCAAAGCGTCGTGGCTGATCAACGTCCTTCATGACGGCATTGGCGTTCCGCGACTGGGCCTGGACCACGTGCCCAATGTCAACGCGTCTCAGAGCGCGTTGGAGCAGGCCAAGGGCAAGGGTTTCCTGGACCCCTTCCAACCGGTCGACAAGATTGATGGCATCGAGGTTAGCTGGACTTTGGGGCCCATGGTCCTGTATGCTGCCGGACAAATCCCCCCGAGGAGCACAGACTTCTTGCCTGTTGGCTTCGGCAGCAACACGAATACCGTGCCGGACGATTTCAACTACGCCGGCTCGAGCTTCAAGACGGGCAGTGACGACGACGACGATTGGGACGACACGATCGAGGACCTGGTCGACCACGCCAAGCCGAGCAAATCGTCAAGCTTCCTTCTTTTCATCTTGATCTTGCTATTGATTGGCTACTTGTTCCGAAAGAGAGATCGCAGGATGCGCTTCCTCAACAAGCTCAACGGGTTCACTGGACGGTGGAGGAAGGCGGGCAGCCCCAAGAAGAACGCTCGCGGGCTGTCCATCCTGACGAATAAACTCTTTGGCAGAAGTTCTCCCCATTACGAACGTGTCATCGAGGAAGGCGAGGCGAGCCAGTTTGAGCTGGGCGACATCGACTCGGACGAGAACGATCACTCCGATAGCAGCGAGGGCTCGAAGCTCGGCAGGACCTCCGGGCTGGCCACTCCCAAGCTCAACATGGATCGATTCGACTCTGGGTCAGCCCTCGACCGGGCGGGACTGGTTGTGCGAACCGAAAGCCGGGAGAGACTCGTACCTCCCAGCATGTTTAGCAACCCAGGCCGACGAAGTCGTGCTGGTAGTCCCACGAGGCTCAAGAGCCCCTTGATGGCACCACTGCAAGAAGATTAATGTTTACGAAGGTTAGGAGACACCACTGTCAAGGGGACCTGATGTACGGCATAACGGACCATTACTTTCGAACACTACATGATTTTAATACTTTTGGCGAGGGCCTAGAGGCATTTCAATTGGAGCGGGCGTTGAGGGAGTTCGTCCAGGATTCTCATTTCCGCGACCTTGGGGTTGGTCACGGCATGCGGGAATGC
Organism: Diaporthe aspalathi; assembly: GCA_001447215.1. Classification (NCBI taxonomy): domain Eukaryota; kingdom Fungi; phylum Ascomycota; class Sordariomycetes; order Diaporthales; family Diaporthaceae; genus Diaporthe; species Diaporthe aspalathi. The sequence continues at coordinate 169,308 of LJJS01001748.1, forward strand.
TTAGGTTCATGCCAGGTCTCACAGGTGTTGGAGTTTTGAGGGCACGGGCTCGCTCTGCGCTTTTACCACACACTATCACGGGCTGTGTTGTTTGCACCATTGTGTTCGCGCCATAGGTCTAGCAATTCCTCTATGGTAGTTTATTCTATCTGACACATGATCGCCGCCGTAATCACACCCCGGCCGTATCCACTGTCGCTCAATCTCACACCATCGCTCAATGCGGCGGCGGCGGCAATAGTACCGCTTGAAAACCCGAGTCGGCGAGTAATAACACATGTGGGATTTGTAGGCCACCTCGTGGCCGATAGCATCCCCTGCTGAAGGTCAGACGATGATGCCCAGCCTTGCCATGAGCGTTTTTCTTCGCAGTCACACACACAACATGTGACTCCCTCAACCTATCCCTAACTGTAGATAAGCCGCCAGCGCCAACGCCAACGCCAACCACAGCCTTGGCTTTCTGGCTCTGGGACCTTTTCACACCTCACACCTAATTTCTTTCTGCCATCTGACATGCACAAAAGAACATCGCAGGCCCGCCACGGGGGTTGTTGGTCCCGCTCGCCTCAGTTTCGTCTCACTGCATCGACGGATTCCCCATGGCTGGTCTGACTCAGCCAAGCCATTTCTCAAGTTCCCAGAACGGTTGTCTTCTTCTTCTTTTCTCTCCCTGGTCTCCCCCCCCCCCACAATACACTAGGCGAACGTGCCTCACCGAGGGAGCCAGTGTGAGGAGCAGGCAGGCAGGCAGGGGCACGGTAACAGGGCACGAAAACAGGGCAGGCAGAGTTGCCGGCCGGGCCCTCGTGAGGTATTCTCGCGCATCTTCACATGCGACGAACGCCTGCGGGGTACCAGAGAAAGGTCGCGCCTCCGCCATGCCGCACGTCCGCCCCGCCTGTTTCTCACTCACGCAGCGCACGTGCCTATCTGCAACCGGTAAGGCAGGCAGGTAGGTAGGTAGCGTGCCCGGCTCAGTCGTCCCTCTCGAGGAAGCCAGGGTCGGTCCGCAACTTGCTCTCGAACTTGCGCCACCACTCCTCAAAGCTCTTGAGCGGGATGACCTCGACGTGGCCCGCCTGGCCGGAGAAGCTGGACAGGAAGTTGAAGGCGTTCCTGATGATGCGCTGGGCGAGGGCGAGGGTGCTGGGCTGCTGCTGGTTGGCCTGGCCGGCGGGAACGAGGGCGAGCGACCCGTGCGCAGCCGCCGACGCCGACGTCGACTTGGCGGCCTGCAGCTCTGTGATGCGGCTCGCCACCGAGGCGGCGTCCTCGATGCTGATCCCCAGGATGATCTGGCCGCCCGAGGAGGCGGGCACGGAGGACTCGTCGAGCTTGAAGATGGCGGACTCCTTGCCGGGGCCGACGCCGCCCAGGAACCTCGAGTTTGGCACCTCCTGGCCCTGGGCAGGGTCGGGCGGGGTGACGAGGTAGATTGCCGCGGCGGTGTTGCTGGGCAGGACGACTCCCGGCAGCAGGAAGATGACGACGTGGCTGAAGGACTTTGGCGAGGTTGATATGCTGTAGATGAAGGATGTCTGCGACGGCGTCTCGGTCGGCTGAGTGATGACAGGCAGGCCTGCCGGGACGAGGCCGAACAGAGGTTGCGACATTGTGTTGCGCGCGTGACCTGATATCTCTGACCGACACGGCAAGTCCAAAGGGGTGGTGGTGGTGGTGGTGGTGGGCGTGCTGTGAAGCTTGTCCTCCTTCCTCCGCTGGGGATGTGGTGTAATGTGCGTGCGCGTGCGCGCGTGTGCGTGCGTGCGCGCGTGTGTGCGTATGCCTGCTGCGGAGGTGCAATGTGATGTATCGACTACAGGTCGGCGAGTCAAGCTGTGAGCTGGCTGCCGCCGCTGAGGCTGGTGTGGCACCCCGGGGAGGTGATGGTCGACGTCGGTGAGGGTGGTGCTAAAACCTGACTGCAGGCGGATGCAACGTTTGGAGAACCTCGACGGGCGTCCGGACGGAACTTTGAAAAATATGGCCCTTGGGCATGTGCTCCTGCGGCGCCTTTGCCTGTGGATATGCGACCTCGAGAGCTGGAGCGCGAGTGAGCCAAGCGCGTCGGGACGATGGACTACACGTGTATGTAAGTAAGTAAGTGCCTAGGATTTGCGACACCCTGATTGCAGGCCGGACAGCGTCGACTCCATGAGAGATATATACCCTTGGGAGAGAGCTACGATGATATCACTGTTAGACACGCAAGCTCGCCGTGTCATTCAATGTGGTATTCTTGTGTGAGTTTGGAGCATACAACAAAGCACCGCACCCCTGCACCACCTCCCACCCCCGGCCATCACGGTCAAATCTTGGATGGAGGGGTGGGTGGGGGAAGCTTTGCGAGCACTAGACCCTTTCTAGAAGACCCGAGAAGCAACCTGGTCCTGCCATCCTCGCCATCCCAAGCCAATGGAACCGAATGCTGGATCCCTGGGCGCTGCCTTGCTGATCACAACCCCCCAGCCAACGGCAGCCCACCCAGCCCACCCAGCGCGACAACGACCCAGAGGCTGGCTGGGCTGGCTGGGCTGGCTCTGCCAGACCTGCGGCCCCGGCTGAAGTCGTCTTGCTTGCCATCGATGTGGCTACACGGGATATTTGCAGCCAGGGGCAGCGTCGCAACAGAACCCGTCCACCTGGGACTCGCAAATGGCAGCCTGCCCCAGGAACTGCAGCCTGCAGCCTGCAGCCTGTGGTAGCGAGAAGTGCCGTGCAACGCACCTTGTGTGTGTACCAACGACGGGTGACATGGCAGCACTTTACGGCCTCTGGAGGTATTTGCGGGCGTACAAGATGATGCAGGGTCGTCCCCCTTCGGCTGGGCCTGCACACTACCGCCGGCCCAACGCGACATGGCCAGCTGGATGGATGCCTGCCCCTTCCCATCCTCACCACCTCCCTCATCTCCCTCTCACCGCGTCTGGGCTCTCTCGTCCTGTCCACTGAGCCGGCACCGGTACCCAGATGATGAGAGATGGGCGAGGCCCTCTGTAAACAGAGTTGGGCGACGGGGCCAAGTGGGGAAGCTGGTTGTGCTGATTGCCGTTGCCGTTGCCGCTCCGTTGCCGCCGTCACACACGACAACATACATCATCCATCCCACCTATGTACGGAACCAGGCTCGCGAGTAAGCGGGCCACCATCCATCCTGTCTTGCCAGCCGCTCCAGCGCGAGCCCATTTCGGGATGAGGCGCAGGGTCTCGACGACGCGCATGGGTCAGCCCCTCTAGTTGATGTTGGTGGTTCCCTCCGCGACGACGTGTGTGTAACTAACGGTGAGAGAGCCGACTCAGCAGCAGACATCGGAGCCCCGGTCTTCCGGCTGTTTCTCTCTCGCCAGAGGAGACCCTTGCTCAAACCCACTCTCCGGACCGCCCAGGGATCAGGCCCCTACGCCCCAGTCCGCCGGGCTGGGTTGCCTGGGGCCCTGGGCACTCTTCTCACCTCGCATCCTGGCACCCACATGGCAGGACCACACACCACACAATCACTGACCGCGCCAACAAGGGCCACACTCCCCGACCAGCCTGATAGATCCCTACCATAGTCCATGGGTGTCGACTCCATTGTGGGTTGGACCGGCAGCGTCCAGAAACCACCTGATCTGCTAGCCTGGGCAAATCACCTGGCTGTGCGGCAGCCTGATGGGCGCGAGGGTGTTGGTCGGTCCTCTGTCCCATAAACATGCCGCCCCTTAATCTGACGGGGCCTTTCTCCCGTCCACGGGCAGCCTGGGAGGCACCTGGTGAGGCCTATCTACTGTGGTCGAGAGGGACCCCCCGTGCCGGAAGATTATGTGAGCCTCTGTCGACTTCCCTCGCTCTCTCTGGCCGCCGGGCTTGGCTTGTTATAAAGATTATGCCCCTCCCTGACTAGCCTGCTGTTGCCTCCTCCTTCAGTCCTTCCTCGTCTGACAACTTACGGGTGGATGCCACGCTCACCACCACAAGATTTGGATACAGCGCGGGTCCGACCCAGATCAAGTCGAACTTACACCACCAGGTCAGCGGTAAACGCCGCCGCCGCCGCCGCAGTGACAGTCATGGCACCAAGGCTTACGAGTAAGGAGCTGCTGGACAATTGTGATGGGTGAGTCAATTTCTCTGGTTCGGCGCGCCCACCCATCTGGCCCGAGACATATATGAACTTGTGCCTTGTCCCGTCCTCGGGTCGTCCTCAGGGCGGAAGACAGCAGCTGGATGTTGCAAGCCGGCCCCCGATTTTTGTGCAACATCGGAAGCAAGGAACCGCCGGGATTCGCCTGCTATGCCTTTGTTCCAATACCGCTTGTCGGGCTTGTTCCATGTTTGATCGCATACGCAGTGTTGTGCGCTCAAGGTACTGACCGCTTTTGCAGCTTCCCGTATATGAACAGCCACCCCGAGAGATATGCAAGGCAGATGGACAAGCTTTACACCATGGTCTGGCAAGACAGCGAGGGTGCCTTCCCCATTGGTTACATGCTCAAAAGTGTTTTTGACGAGCTCAAACTGGTGCCGCCCGCCATCCGGGGGGATATGATTTTGGACCCTTTCTCAAGGACGGTCAAAATGTTCCACAAGCCCGCCACTGAGAGGAAGCGCACGGAGCTCGCCGCGGCCACGACACGCTACCTGCGCCTCAACCAGACCTTCAAGATCTTGAAGGGCTGGAGGGGCGAGCTGTGGCCGGTGTACGGCCGCAATGGGGAACTTCTCTTCAGTATGGAACGATCTGCGATTGCTCTCTTTGGGTATATGCGATACGGGGTGCATCTGATTGCATACGTCGACCGTCCAGCAGCGCCCTACGGCATCAAGATCTGGGTGCCAAAACGCAGCCAGGTCAAGACCAGGTGGGCTGGGTTGTTTGACAGCACTGTGGCCGGCGGTCTCACAACAAACGAGGACCCTTTCGAGTGCGTCATCCGCGAGGCTGATGAGGAGGCAAGCCTGCCCGAGCAGATGGTGCGTCGGCGCGCGACGTTGGCAGGGCTGGTCAAGTATATTTATGTGAATGACACGAGAGTTGGAGGCACCGAGGGGTACGTTTATCCCGAGTGCCAATGGGTATATGATCTTGAGCTACCTGATGATATTATCCCTGAGCCGAACGACGGAGAGGTCGAGTCATTCAGACTTTGCACTGTTGACGAAGTGCGAGAGCAGCTCGCAGCGGGCATGTGGAAGCCGAACTGCGCCGTCATCATGCTGGATTTCTTGATTCGCATGGGTATACTGACCCGCGAGAATGAGCCCCAATTCGACAACATCGAAGCGCGACTGCGGAGGAAGTTGCCATTTCCGGGGCCGCACGACGACGAAGAATAGCACGAACTGACGTTGGTGGGCATCGGATCAGAACCAAGTGTGACGCCTCAAGAGCAGACGGGGAGCGAGTTTACCGGCCGAGGACAGGTCGACTGACTGTAGACGAGTGCACGTCGTCTTGTGCCACCGAGACGGCTTGAGCACGGGTGGTGAGTTTTATCCTTATCGGGGCGTTTGGCATTTGGCCATCGGTTGCAATTTGGTTTTTTTTTTGGGCCGGGGGGGGGGCGGGATCTCGGGACGAAGGCTGCTGGTTAGGTAGACTCCTCTGTGGCAACTTTCACTAGAATCAATACCCAATCCTTGCATGTCCGCTATCCTTTGACGTGGCAAGATGCAATCCAGTCCCCATTACTTCCTGACCAGGAGGTAGACGTTGTCCACCCGCAGAGGTGTGAGCTTGCTGTCAGGGCCCTCCAGAGCCATCAGGAGCCCGCCGAACGAGACGTAGGCCTTGCTGTGATCGGGCTCAGTCAGTTGTGTCTCTTGAACGTCTGCACAGCACGGGATACACACAGAGTCTTGTCAGCCTTCCCGTCCTCGAACTTGTAGACCTTCCCGTAGCAGACATAGTTGTACCCGTCGGCGAGCGTCGGCACCCCGGGCTTCGCAACGTCGCGCCATGTCTTCTCGTCATCCCTTGAGCCGTCCAGGTTCAGTGTGGTGGCCAGCGCGACTTCGATATTCTCTGTTGCAGTGAGGGGGAACAGTTCGGTGTTGATGTCCAGCTCCAGGCTAGTGGCGCGGTCGAGGGAGCTGGCCGTGATGCGTGCTGCCCGGTCGTACTTCTTGTGGTCGACGTTGGTGATCTCGAACTGCTCTTCGAAGAGGAGCGCGTCGCTGGTGGGCTCGGCCATTTTGACGAATGCGCGGGAATGTGACGGGATGAATCGCAGTGCGCGGCAGGTGGAGGGAGCGGATGTGCAGACTGATGATGCCTTATGTTGGTTGTGTGGTCGCGCGCTCGTTGACGACGGCAGAAACCAAAGGCAACCAAAATTTCCCCGTTGCCTTGAAGTCCGTCGGCTGCAGCAACGCAGCAAAGCGCGGGTACTGTGGCCGGGGTGACACAAGCTGCAGGCTCCAAGCCTATTTGGGTAACCTGCATATAGGGTACCCAGGTACTTGGGTGGGTACTGAGGTACCTCCTAGCATTGTGGAGGGGTAGCTTTTATGCCTCTTATAAAAATCAGACGCCTGAACTGGCAGGAAAAGGCAGTGGAAGACATCCAGAGAGCACCAACGGCCCGGGCACCCTGGCTGTAGACGATCCAAAATGTCCTTTCGCAAGAGAAATGCAGTGATATCTGCATCGCCCTCCCCCTCGTCCCAAGCTGCTACCCAGAACCGGCCCGGAGCACAGCTTGCGCCCGGCCTGCGTCCATCTCCCCTGGATGGTCGAGTGACGACCTCTACGGGAACTGCTTCTCTGGACGGCATCTTCGCGGGCCACGCCGGTCTCCCGCTTGGCTCGTCTCTCCTCATAGAGGAGCAGGGGACGACCGACTTCTCCGGGAATCTGCTCAAGTACTATGCCGCTGAGGGTCTCGTCCAGGGCCACCAGGTTCATGTGCTGGGCTTTCCCGAAGCCTGGAAGCATGAACTACCTGCCGTGGCCACCAAGCAACAAGGCACCCCTACGAAGGCGACGAGCCAGGCGGATGACAAGATGAAGATTGCCTGGAGGTATGAGAACCTCGCCAGTAGGAATGCTCCGAGCAGTGCTTTGAATGGTAGGTAAACCCAATAATAACTTGTGCCACTTGCTCGTTATATGACAGGGGAGTGAGTAGCCGTCTAATTTTCTCTCGCAGATGCAGACAGTTCCAAAGCTGTGTTCTGTCATTCCTTCGACTTGACCAAGAGACTGGCCTCGAGTTCCATCCACGGTACGCTATCAGCAACTCAGGCATCTAACCCTCAGAGTCTTTCATTTGAGGCAAAGGAACCGCCGTCACCTTTCAAGGTGTTCATCAAGAATCTGCAAGACAAGCTGCAGAATTCCCCACCATCAACGATTCATCGCGCCGTCATACCAAGCCTCCTGTCGCCGACACTGTATTATCCTGGTGCTAGTCAGCCTGCTGAGGTGCTTCAATTTCTTCACGCCTTGAGAGCACTCCTCCGCCAGTACTGTGGCAAACTGACTGCCCTCATCACCCTGCCAGTTACACTGTTTCCAAGGACCAACGGCGTGACACGTTGGGCAGAGCTCTTGTCCGACGGAGTGCTCGAGATGATACCGTTGCCGCCGAAGCTTGGTGCCGCTCCGCCGTCATCAAACAATGAGTCAAAGGTCCAGGAGCAGAGTCAGGGCATACTTCGAGTACACAGCCTGCCCGTTTTTCATGAGAAGGGTGGTGGTGGTGCCGAGAACCACCACTTCCGCGAGGATCTCTCGTTCCATCTGAGCGGGACCAAAGGCCTTGTCATCCAACCATATGTTCTCCCACCCATGGAAGATGAGGACAACAAGGACGAGTCACCAGCAAGCACAGTAAAAGACGGCATCGACTTCTGATTCCCAGTTGTTTCAAATGTTGGACCACTGCCCAGCAGCATAAGCCTACCCCTAACCCTGGGAACACGCGCTTGTCCAAGGTTTAGGCTCACCGCCCGCCGGCTCCAAACTTTTTGCCAGTCCTGCTATAAAGTCAGCAGCTTTCCGCAAAATTTCTACCCAACAACACCGCAACCCAACAGCAAAGGTATGTTACGTTTTCTCATAGTTATCAGATCAACCCTTACATGCAACTCGAATGATTAGATCAACATTTTAATCTGTCAATCCCCTGAGATTTTCAATGCTGATAACACTTGTGTGTCAAACAACTTATGACTTCCTCCTGTCTACCAGCACTCTCAAGCTCTGCAGCCTCTTGACACGAGCTGGGCTAACATTTGCCTGATAGGAACACTGGCGCTGATCACGAGCACTCAAGATGGCAGAGCTCATCCGCATCACCAAAGTAGGTGGTCGGTATCTCGTCTTCGAGGTCAAGGACGTGGCCTCTCTGCGACGCGACCACTGCATCTGCGCCGTCTTGGTCGGCACCACACCACAAAACCCAACCCAAAACCTCTTCTCGGGGCTGCCGCTGGAGCTCCTACCCGAGGAGGCCAAACTCCTGGTGGATAAGGGTGTAGCCCATGTCGTGGACGAGGCCACATATCACCTGACTCACTTGACATCCATGGACCCCACCGCCAAGCATGCTTACCTGCAATCGTTGAGGACCCGGCGACAGACCATCTCGCGGGTGCTCGACGAGGAGGACGCCATCAGGAAGGCTGAAGGCGCCAAGATGAGGGGGAAACAAAGATCTAAGCGAGCCCCCACCCGATCTGATAGCCCGGCAGTCGTCAAGGAAGTCCAACTACCGCTCTCCCCTCCGCCGGAGAAGCAAGACAAGGCCTCGGCGCTACCCGCCGACACTGCAAATAATGAGGAGTCGCTCTTTTCACCGCCCCCTCCTCAGCAGAGGAAAGGGGGAACCAATTTCTCATCTACTACCACAATAGTTGCTACCAACCGTCATTTGACGGCAACTACCAGTGCTGACATGTCGGAGGACCCCAAAGCTTACAGCGTGCCTGTCGAGGCGCCCCGTTCTTACCCTTTCTACAAGCACCTCAACTCAAAAGGCTACTACATCACCCCGGGCATCCGCTTTGGCGCTGACTACAGCGTGTACCCTGGTGACCCCTTCAGGTATCACGCACACTTCATGGCGACGAGTTTCGCATGGGACGAGGAAATCACCCTGTTGGACCTGGTCAGTGGCGGCCGTCTGGGCACCGGTGTCAAGAAGGGGTTCTTGATCGGTGGTCAAGCCCCACCAGGTGAGACAACAGAACACTCGCAGAGTGCGGGTGAGGACGGGGTGAGGACGTTCACACTGGAGTGGGCTGCCATGTAGAATATGCAACCCAGACCCAGTGTGGCTGGGCTCGCGGGTTACATCAGCTGGTGGATATCACTAAGGATGGAAGCTTCCTTGCATAGCAAATAAGTTTAGATGAAAACAACGTTCTAGATGTGTATGTCCTGTGTCCGCACGTCGGACGTTCGTTGGATGAGCGAGCCCGGTACGTGAGAGTGTTCAAGAGAGACGGCCTGCCCATAATACACAAGTGTGAAAGCATAGTTCAGAACGCCATTTACGCCAAACGTGCCCCTTGACCCGTCCTCGCTTTATGTACCCAGTAGGCAAATTGACTATACCCGTCCTCCGCGGCTGTGCAATCAAGGCACGTAGATGCGGCTGAAGCTGATGACCTCGCGGCGGCAGCAGACGCACTTGTCGAAGTTGTTCATCGCGAGCGCCACCCTGCAGTCGTCACACAGGCTCAGACACCGGCACGGCCACACGATGATGGTGCGCGGCGAGCTGTGGCACACCACGCACTGAGGGCCGTCCGGCCCCATGCCAGACGCGCCAGTGGCCCAGGACCCTGCCGCGCTGGCCCCGCCCCCATCTTCGGGAGCCGCCGCGGCTCGGCGCTCGAGCAGGATCTGCTCCAGGACCTCGGCTTCCTCGTCGGCTGTCATCTTCTTGATGGTGTGGGCGTGCTGGCCAGGGAAGATCACGCGCGAGCGCTGGGCCTGTTCGAGACGTCGATAGGCTGAGCGCGTCAAGACACGGTCCGAGCCAAGATGTGCGGCGAGCGCGCGCGCTTGACTTCGCTCTTCGGAGCTGCGGGGGTGAAGGAGGGCGGCGAGATCAGACGGTTGTATAGGGTTGTCAAAGACTGGTGTGCTCTCCCTCGAAGTGAAGGGCGACCGCTGTGTCGGTGTTCGCTGGCCATCGTCATCCTCCCAGTCGTCTTCGTTGTCGTCACTCGTGGATGCCTCAGATTCCGCTGTTGTGATTACACTGGTGGCATCCCAGTCTGAGTCCGCCTCTTCTGCTGTTGGTATATAATCCCCGCTCCTGTCTTTTGTTCCCCACCAGCCTCCGTACAGCCACCAGAGATAGAGCCTGTTGTCCATCCAGCGCTCCCGTGCGCTTTCATCAGGCCATGCTCCCTTGTCATTATACGTTCGTCGAAGCTCTTGTTCCACATCGACAGTGTCTGCACGATGGATCTCGGTCAGACCGATTGACCCTTCTCCAGCTATGATCGCCTCGTACGGCCTACTACTCCTTGAATGCCTTTCCTCCGGCCGGCTAGACTTCGGAAGCCTCGACCAGTTCTTGAGCCAGTTTGGTGGGTTCTGGACGCCGACACTAGCGAGCACCTTGCATACTGCCATCGCCCAAGCCGTCAGGACTAGCTTGTTGATGTGCATCAGGTAGTCCAGAGCTAGCAGCCAGCGGCCGCTGCGCTCTGCCGCCCCAACTCCGTCCCGGATGCTCCGGCGCTCGCCAGCTCGAGATTTCGATAGTTTCTGCGCGGCTCTCTCACGAGCATACCCACTCGTAGCCCTGAGCTGCCCATCCTTGACGGGAACCAAGCCTATGACACCGGTTGAATCGTATCTCGATCCTGGAATACCCGAGCTGATCCAGTTCATCTTCAGTTCTTCAATCTCTCGGTATCGCTCGTCCTCGAGCCAAGTCGTGCGCTTAAGACCCACTTGCCTGTCTTCGTTGAGGTAGACCGCTTCAGAAGCCATTGTTATGGCGCCAAAGCCAGTCCGAAGTAGTGCGGTGTAGAAGTCCATTTCCATCGTGATCCGTAGATCCGAAAACGAGAGATTCGCCTGCATATTGGCGTGAGCGAGTGCGAGTCTTCGCTTGAAAGTCAGACGTTGCTCCGCGTCCGCAGGTGTCGCCAAGGTAGACAACAAAAGGGCCACGGAGTAGATCGTGAAACAGATTATGATGCCTATGAAGACCAGCACATGTGGTATGAAGCCGATGATGCAAACGGTGGGGTATCTAAGGAGTCCCTGCCGGGCTGGATCTTCCAAAGAGAATGTAATGGCGCTCCAGACAATACTTCCCATGAAACACGATGCCCAGAGCCCTGTGCTGAGCAAGCGGAATCTTGCCTGCTTGCCAAAGACTCCAAGGATGTGGCTGGTGATATGGCTCATCGCCGAGAAGAAGGCAATAAGCAGGACCTCAGGAGGCGTGTTGACCCTTTTCATGATCATTGACCGGCTTATGGCGATCTGCGCACCAGAACTCGCTTTTGCGGTAGCATTTGCGGCCCCAGAGCTGAACAAGCCCCAGCCGAGCTGATTGCTAATCGCAGCGTCGGCCTCGGCGAATGCGAGAGAGTGCTCGAAGAGCGTCATGCCCGTCTCGGCGGACACTGGGCGTCCTTGGACGGCACACGATATGGTCTCGAGGACCTGACTGAGACAAAATGTGCCGAAGAGGGGCCACAGCAGAGACAATGAGCCCTTGAGCTCCGGTGATTCCTCGTAGCCCGACGGTATCATCTTCACAGCCAAGCAGGACTCCTCATCCGTGGCCCCAAACAGTAGAGTCGAGCTTATCCCATGCAGGAATGCGTTGTGTTGGGAGAACATCAGGTCAGAACTCTTGCTGGCATTCCCCCACCGCAGCTCAGAGAAGTCGGCCGACGTCTGGCATTGTATGGACTGTAGTATGCTCCGGGCTTCTATGAAGAAGAGGACAATAGGCGCAATGCGGAGAACCAGGCGCGTATGCCACTTCAGCCGTAAACGCCGTCGAGTGGCGGCAAAGATGTGTGTTCTGTTAAGAACCACAGCCATGGCGATGCAGCACAGTGCCCACTTGCTGGTAGCATAGCTGAATATGCTACCCAAGCCCTTGGCGCCCTCCATCGAGAACCTATATGCCGGGGCTGCTGGGTCTAAGTCGGCGAGGTTCGAAGGTGCGGCGGATGGCATGCTGGAGCCGGTCGAACTGACACTGGTGGAGCTAGGGAGTATCGTAGTGGAGAATATGTCGGACCCGGTAGCATCAGGGACGACACGCTGACCGAAGGCGTCCATGGCGTCGGGGAAGGAAATGTAAGAGCCGAGCTTTCCGAGCTTCATGACCATCCGAGGGCCGGCCAGGACGAGATCCTCGAGGGACGGGGCGTATCTCGAAACGTTGAACGAGGTCCACGAGGTGAGGTTGTGCCAGATGCTCGCATTGTCGAACGTGGCGGCGGGCGTGCTGTGGGCGAGTGCCTCCACCGTGTGCTCCATCCTGGGCTTGTCTGTCGCGATCGATGCTCAACCCCGGCGGTGGTTGGCTCCTGGTGGCAGCCCGTGGGCCGCGGCCGCTTCGGAAGGCACGTGTGTCAACGTGAGGTCCGGTCGGATGCTCGAGTTCGGGTCGGATGGGCGTGTGGGACTAGAGGGCGGTCTGGGGAAGGTAGCCAGGCAACGGATACATGATGCGAAACAGCTCACGTCACCCTGTCTGGCAAGCGTGATGCTGATCGCTAAGGGCAGTGTGAGTAGTAGGTAGTGCAGTAGCCTGGGTAGATAGCTGGCGGTGCGGGATGATGGTGCAATGCGGGATCCGTGTGGGGCAGGCGGGCACCGAGCGCTCAAAGCCGAGATCTCCAACATTTACACGACAGGGATAGCTCCTTTTCTCGGAAACCACTGGGAACATTGAACCAGCAGATCATCTGCCAACTGTGGCCTTGATAGTTGAGAGCCTCAGTGGCCACTGTTGACTCCGAGACGCGTCTACATGCAGCCTTGTCCCGGTCGCAATTCTACCACGTTGTTCTCTTATACCCTCCTCTTCTCTGGATTGTCATTTAATTCATACCAGATCCTACTGTCCAGATACACCTGTGCAGAAGCACATCACTTCTGACCTGTGCGCCTTGAACAGCAGTGCCACGAGCCAGAATTGTGCCTGTGATGCCCGAACCTAAGCTGGTAGTGCGCAACTTAATGACGTTCAAGTCCCTTCAGAATTAAGCGTGTCGAGGTCCGTCGATAAATTGGCTGGACTTCTTTGTGGATTGCCTGTGGATTTCTCGTGGCCCTCCTCTCTGGAGAATACCTGCCATGTCTTATCTGGTAGCGTTTTGCGGTCCTTCGTGTCGTTCTCGTGTCGTTCCCTGTCCCCCAGAGCCCGAGAAGCTCAGCTATTCTGAGCTGCTGTGTCTTTTAAACAACCAACCAGGACACGATTCGCGCTTTGAGAGGCGAGGATGCCCTTCTCAACCATGCCTGTGTAGATGGTGCTATCCGCCGCAGGCAAGTCTCCCTTGAACCACAGGTTGGTGATCTCGTCTCGCTCTGGTAAGTAAGCAACACAACATGCTGCGAAGACTTTGTCGTGTTGGGAGGCCAGCGGGTCGACAACAACCTCCGGTTTTGAATCTTTGCTCTCCCTGCTGCCCACCAGAGCCGCCACACCTCCGGCAACGGTGTCAACACAATCGATGCCAGCGTCAGCGAGGGCTGCTGATGCGACCGTGATGCAGCCGGCCAAGACGTTCATCGTGTCCCAGGCCTCGTCGTGGTCGCCAAGGCTGAGACTCCGGTCCTGGTCGCCCTCGATCACCGAGATGATGATGTCGACACCGCTCTTGGGCCAGCGGTCTGCGATGAGGGCACCTCGTAGTGCTGTCTCAAGATGAATACTGAGATCCCGCTCCGTTGAGTCTCTCAGATAGCCCCGCCGCTGCTTCGTCGCGAACGGGGCATACTTGACGTGGGTGGTGAGGATGATGTGTGGTGAGAAGGGCATTGACCTCGGTAGTGCTCTTGGTCCGTGGACTGTACAGCTCAGCTTGAGGCCGGAGACCCCCGGTTTTGCTGACGTCTGGACCTCAAGGTACGCTGAGCCAGACGCTGAAGGAGTGACGCCGGTTTTGAGGACTTTGAAATACTGTCAGCTTCGCCCCCGGACATTCAGATCAGGAGCACTCACAGATTGGCCGGGCTGTGTTGACAGGCCTGCTTCTGCCTGCCGACTCTCCTGTCAAGACTGTTTTCTCGTCGCCAGCAAAAACCGGGGGCAAAGTGCCGCCAACGGGACCGTTGATCCGCCTTCTGTCCGTCATTTCAACGCCGGGTTGAGATGTATATTGTACGAGACTGAGCAGCCGAGTTTTTTTCTTTTTTTTTTCCCCAGGATGGAGTGGTTTCTCACTTGTGATTTTGGTCGGATGAGCAAACAGATTCGAGCGGCTTTGTTTTGATCATGAGCTTCAGAGCCAAATCCATCGCCTCCTCGCCTGCCACAGGCTGTTGCTTTCCTACGACAGTTTTGCATGCAGCGACTAAAAAAAGGTGGCCCGAGCTCTGCACATCTCCACAATCCGACCCAGCTACAAAATTCTGCCACATCTGCTGTGAGCTCGCCTTTTCACATCCTTCACCCTCACAATCTTCCACTGCAACACTCCTAGCAACCCTCACAGCAACTGCGTGACCACGGGTCTTCGGGGCTTTCTTGCACCTGCAGTGTGTTGAATAGGCCCTCCATCATCGCAATGGGTGATTGAAAAGGGTCTTGGGGCTGTCAGGCAAGCCCGTAGCGTTGCAACCAGAGAGCGCTGTCGATTCCCTCGACCCGACTGCATTTTTTCTTGACTTACGCGGAACTGCAGCTTTCTCGTGAGTCCGACACCCCAAAATCTTCCCTTCAACCATCTGCGAGCTTGGACTGGGTTTGGCGCTCTTGATGATTTTTTAACCACTTGTTCCACGCGAACTCTATGAGCGAGAACAAACATGCATCACCATCTGAAGCACAGCCTCCAGCCCCTTGCTATGATTGATAGACATGGCAGACAAGTCTTGCTGACAGCGCGACAGGGCAACATGCGATATCGTCAACGGTCTCCTGCCGCTCCAAACTGATCTGTAAGCCACCGAAACTTTGCTTCCTTTGCGCTCGCAGCGATCACGTGATGAAAAACCTTTTATTCAGTTCTGCTTCTGAACACACTTGATGACACAACCTATACCAAAAACACTTTCTGATCATCGCATCCTCAACACCGCTACCATTCACCAACAGGCCTGAGTGACCGTGGGCTGACTCGTGACTACAGCAGCGCTCTAAAGGCGCCGGGACTCACACGCGACCGGCAGTCTTGATTGCTGGCGACCATCTCCGCTGCCTGTCTCGGCTCATACAGTCACCATATTTGCTGCCGTGCATTCATCGGCATCCTCCGAAATGGTCAGTCAATGCATTTTGCCTCTGTTCGTTCGCCTGCGCACACCATCTTTTATGATGATAATAGCTTATCCATTCAACGAATGTACGAGCCGAGCCATCCTCCCGCACTAGAGCCGCCTTGTGTGGTGATGACCAGTAGTGGAGTCTTTCCCTCCGGGGAATGTCATTTGGCTTCAGTGCCTGGAACTCCATGCTCCGTATTGGGGTGTGGTAGCTCCGGGCCGGCCAGTACGGCTGAGTTTAACGGCTTTCTGAGATGTGTGCATGCAGGCGCTCTCTGGGCTCGCGTTACAAGTTGTCTCCTGCTTACTGACACATCATCAGGTAACGATGATGGCTGAGATGACTTGTCTACCCTCAATGCGGTCGGAAGTGCTACCCAAAAGGTAAGTGAGCGGTCTCGATATCTGGGCAGTTTACTTGCTATGTGCACCATGAATGTTTGTTTGGGAAAGGACTTGATGCCGATTCGCATGCCATCGTAGCCACTCCCGGCCACATATGCTTAATATAGGCTTTGACATTGCATCAGTGAGCCCTGCAGGACCGTGCTTATTGCAAGTCTTGCGAAGTGAGTTGTTAGACCCAGCAATGTGAGCAACGCATTCCTCCCTGTAGCTGGGTGGATTTGTTGAATCCATAGCTCAATCAAATATACCAGTGTCTCAAGATCAATGCAAGGGGCAAGTCAAAATAGGTGGGTCTGAACTCCAGACGTCAATTTGGGCTTCGATGCGCCCCTGGTTGTGGAAGCATTGAATGGTGACATCTGAAACTGAGGCTCGAATGTATACCCTCAAGCTGGCGTGCCGCCAGACAGGGGCCGAGATACTTGGCCAGTGGTGGGCGCGAAGTCCCTTCCCTGCAGCTTGGAAGGTGGCCTTAGCGCCTTTAGCTGCAGAGCAACCAACTAGATCGTCGAGGGGTCGGGAGTCCCAGGCGGGCTGATTCATCTCGCATTCACGAGGTCGACGCAGGACACTTGTTCGTGGCCCGTGGCACTTGAGCACGAAGCAAGCCTGCTGGATCTGTGCCGTTTCGCCATGCGACAGACTATGAGCCATTCCACCTGACACCATTACCCTGCGACTTTCGGGAGATCGCCACTACAATCAGCGCAGCGACCTTGGACGGGCCAGCCTGTCCCTGGACTCGTGCAAGCAACTCGTCCTCGAGACGACCCGAACCAAACGCCCTTTCCAACGCAATCGCGCCCGATCCCCTTCTCCAATGCTGCCATCATATAAATCCTCTGGCAAGGTGGTGCCGAGGCACCACGCTGGTGGATATGCTGCCAGCAACGGGTATCCGAGGAATAAGGACTTCTCCTTCGACATGTCACCGCACCGGTACATACCTGTTCCCATCTTGCAACTTGACTCCCTCTGCCGGCCGGATGTGTCTGACTGGGCATGGCTAACCACATGCGCTTTCTTGTGCCAGATTCCAACCACGAGGCACGACGCCAGCAGCTCGTCGGCGGCGGCGATTATTGACAAGACTCGGCATTATATTGGTACTCGCGTTCATAATCGGCATATTCGTGTGGCCCGGCAGAGGCGTGTCTCTCGCAGCAGTGTTCTCGTTCGGTCTACTGTCAGGCGCGGAAGATTTCCAACTCGAAACTGTGCGGTACTATGACTTGTCCAACGTGCAGGGAACCGCAAGAGGCTGGGAGCGCGAGGAGCGCATCCTCCTATGCGTGCCACTCCGCGAAGCCGAAAACCACCTGCCCATGTTCTTCTCCCACCTACACAACCTCACATACCCGCACCACCTGATAGACCTCGCCTTCCTGGTCTCGGACTCGTCAGATCACACACTGGAAGTGTTGACGGAAAATCTGGAATCATTACAGGCCGAGAAGGACCCCAAAATGCCATATGGCGAAATATCTGTTATCGAGAAGGACTTTGGGCAAAGCGTCAACCAGGATGCCGAAAGCCGACATGGTTTTGCGGCGCAAGCGAGCAGGAGAAAGCTGATGGCCCAGGCAAGGAACTGGCTTCTTAGTGCTGCCCTCCGGCCCTACCACTCATGGGTCTATTGGAGGGACGTCGACGTAGAAACTGCTCCTTTTACCATCCTCGAAGACCTAATGCGCCACAACAAGGACGTCATTGTTCCAAGTGAGTCCCCATCAAGCTTACAGGTGGTATTTCCTGGTGCTGACGATGGTATAGATGTTTGGCGACCCCTCCCGGAATGGCTCGGTGGTGAGCAACCATACGACCTCAACTCGTGGCAGGAATCGGAGACAGCCCTGGCCCTGGCGGATACCTTGGACGAGGATGCGGTCATCGTCGAAGGATACGCCGAGTATGCGACATGGAGGCCGCATCTGGCCTACTTGCGGGACCCCTACGGAGATCCAGATATGGAGATGGAGATCGACGGAGTAGGAGGTGTCAGCATTTTGGCCAAGGCCCGTGTGTTCCGATCCGGCGTCCATTTCCCAGCTTTCAGCTTCGAGAAACACGCAGAGACCGAAGGCTTTGGAAAAATGTCCCGGCGCATGGACTACTCTGTCGTCGGCTTGCCGCATTATACTATCTGGCATTTGTACGAACCTAGTGTGGATGACGTGAAGCGCATGGAGGTACGTTTCGCCCAGCCAACAGTCGAGCGCACGGGTGGACGGATGGGAGCTAACAAAGTACTCAGGAAATGGAAGCAGAGAAGAAGGCGGCAGAGGAAGAGGAGAGGAAGAAGAAAGAGAGAGAGGCCAAGATCAAGGAAGAGTTCAGCTTCACTGATGCCAAGGCGCAGTGGGAGAAGGATAAGGAGACCATCGCCAAGAACCAGGAAAGACAGGCGGCGGCGGACTCTGCCGAAAAGCCGCGGAAGTCTTCGAAGCCAGTCAACAAGGTGGGGAAGGTCCCCCATGGCAGTGACACTTGAGAAGCTATTGTGGACGCGGCTGCAGATAGACTTGTGTGTTGCATTCATTCCCAGGTTTATTGTTTGATTTTCTCGCCATGGGAGGCAGGACTGGAGCCTCTCTCCCTATATCCCGCTCGGCTTCCCCGACACATTGCGACCACGTTTGGCGGGGAGAGCGGAGAGCGTCTCGAGTGGTGATAGCTTTCGGCGTTGGGACATTGCTTTTGGAAGACAAAAGGGACCCTCGGTGTTCACATGCTGTCAAGTAGACGGGAGAGCGTCTTTGGGAACACACATTACCAGGGCGTTATGACGGTATACGGAACTTCAGAGTGCACTTGTTCTGGCATTGGTTTCTGCTGTCAATCGCAACTCATGAATGCAGCTTGTCTGTGGGTTGATGGCCAATTGCGCAGTCCGAGCCATGTGCCGTGCTCTATCCACTTGGATCAGATCAGCCTGATAGCCTGCAACATGGCCCAGCGAGAACCTCTTTGCAGTTGTTCTCAATAAAGACAAGCAGGAGAGAATACGCCTCCCGACAGGTGAACACACACTCAAAAAAAAAAGGGAAAAAAACACATTTTGAAGCTTGATTCGTGGTACAGACAGAACAATGCCTCTCCAAGGTTAGGTGAGGCACAGGGCGGGCAGCTGCATGCCTGCCGCCAAGGCTCCTCAATGCTACTTACCGGGTACATACAGTGAGATCCATGCACTGAGGCACACGCAGCAGCCCGAGTGCGGCACGTACCCCTACCCGAACCCATGGCCCTCCCTGGGGTCGAAGCTCCAATGTGTCCTAAGTAACATGGCGGACGGGCCAGCTCTAAATATTTACCTGTGCCTCTTATCGAGCTCGCGCGCCGGCTTGTCTGTCGCCTCCTCCCATGCGTCTTTTCCTATCGCAACTTGTTTCCAACGAGAGATGCTTTTGGGATTTCTTTTCTTTTCAGCGAATTCTGTCCTGCCTTTTAGCCCAGAGTCTCAGGCCGGAATCCACGAACGCATGCATCACCCCCGAGGCCACTTCTCCATTGTCCTCCACAGCGGCAAGACATAGCTCTGACCTGTCCCTTTGAGCGCTCGACCGGTGTCCAGGACCAAAGCCGTAATCATGAGCCATGAAGCGCGCATTCCTCAGATTCTCGAGCCTTCGGCCTCACCGGCGCCATCCAGGCCAACCACTCCTTCCTTCCGACGGCCACAACACCATTCCCCTCGCATGCAGTACCGAAGTCGCCCTGTGTCTGTCGCCGTGGATCCTGTGTCCCTGGTCATAGCCGAATGCATAGCAATCACCTCCGCGATCCAAAAGCATGCCAGATCCCCCCACTCTTCGGTGGCCGCTATCCTGGGTGGCGGCCCTAGCCCGGTGCAGCTGGGGTCCTCGAACTCCGTGTCCTTGGGAAAGTCAAAGGGCAAGAGCTCAGCCGCGAATATTATGGGCGACGGCACCGCGGATCTTGTGCGCTGGGGGTTACGTGGGAAAAAGGGGAAGAGCATGCAGGACAATCCGTTGATTTCGGGCTTTGGGAGATTGAGGCACGAGTTGACTGGCGTCAGGGACATACACAACTTTGACGCGCTGACAATGCTCTACCCATTCCTGCAGATCATCCAAACAAAAGGCACTGCCGCTCCGGTTACGATTCTTGCGCTGAGGGCCATACGGAAGTTTCTCGCATACGGTTTCATCTCACCCGAGTCGCCTCGCTTTGCTGTGGCAATGCAATCCCTTTCGACCGCTATCACACACTGTCAATTTGATATAAGCGACGCGCCACAAGAGGAGGTGGTTCTGTTGATGATCTTGCATTTGATGGAGGACATGCTGTCTGGTCCGGGCGGAGACATACTCAGCGACGAGAGCGTATGCGACATGATGGGTCGTGGACTCACAATATGCTCGCGGCCAAGATTTTCAGAGGTCTTGAGACAGACCGCAGAGGCCTCCATGGTCCGCATGTGCCAGATCATATTCGAGGATCTGAAGCACCTCGAGGAAGAGGCTGGAGAGGAGGTAGACGCACTGGACAAGAAGACCAACGGTGATATGGACACAGTGAGCATGGACCCGTCGGCCAATGGCACCGACATTCCAGCCACAGCTGCTCCCATTGCCTCACCAGAACCGAATCGTGCGGAGCCACGATCATCTGAGTCCGGGAGCGCCCCGTCGACAGGCACTGGAGAAGCAGATCAGGCCACTCTAGCATCCGAGGCTGGCACAGCGGACTCGCTCGACCTGCGACCCTACTCCTTGCCATCAGTCCGCGAGTTGTTCAGAGTCCTCGTCAACTTTCTGGACCCGCATGACCGCAGGCATCCGGATACAATGCGAGTGATGGCTTTACGCATTATACACGTAGCCCTTGAGGTTGCTGGACCCTCGATTGCTAAACACCCGGCCCTTGCTTCCATTGCCGAAGACCGCCTCTGCTGCTACCTATTCCAGTTGGTGCGGTCGGACAATATGCTGATCTTACAAGAGTCTCTCCTTGTCGCCGGGACACTTTTGTCGACATGTAGGGGGGTCCTGAAGTTGCAGCAGGAGAAGTTCTTGTCGTACTTGGTGGCGTGTCTCCATCTGTCATTTGAAATTCCCCGCGAGGCTGGCATCGACCCTTCCCTGTACTCTGGTATCCCTCAAGCCCCCAAGTTGGTGAAGCCCCCTCCGTCTCAAACGAATAGTGGTCGTTCGACTCCGGTTCCAATCAAGGACCGACAGAAACTGGGCCTGGAGGGTGGTGCCCGGAAGCCAGATGCGAGGCAAGCGATGGTGGAAAACATTTGCGTGCTTGCCAGGATGCCAACTTTCATGGTGGAGCTATTCGTCAACTACGATTGCGATCCAAACTCGGCAGACTTGTGCGAAGATATGATCGGCATGCTCTCACGCAACGCCCTGCCAGACTCCGCTACCTGGAGCACAACAAGCGTGCCTCCACTGTGCCTCGACGCACTGTTGAGATTTATCTCATTTATTGCAGAGAGGCTCGACCAGCCGGCGCAAACAGACGGCTTCGTTGACGCAGCGGATCTGAGAGAATCGCGGCGAAAAAAGAAGCTCATCATCAAAGGCACAAGCAAGTTCAACGAAAACCCTCGAGGAGGTCTCGCGTTTTTGGCAGACAAGGGCATCATCAAATCTACGACGGAACCGGAGGAGGTTGCTCGGTTCTTGAGATCGACCACTCTCGTGTCGAAGAAGGTGTTGGGAGACTACCTTTCGAAGAGAGGCAACGAGGCCATCCTCGATGCTTTCATTAACTCCTTCGATTTCGAAAACAAGCGTGTTGACGAAGCATTGAGGTCAATGCTCGAGTCCTTCCGGCTACCAGGCGAGGCTCCTCTGATCGAGAGAATAGTGACCTCTTTCGCGGAGAAGTACTGTGCCAACTCAATGCCCGAGGACGTGGCAGATAAGGATGCTGTCTACGTACTCACTTATGCCATCATCATGCTCAACACCGACCAACACAACCCCAACCTGAAATCTGCTAATCGCATGACGGTGGACGACTTTGCGCGCAACCTGCGTGGGGTGAACGGGGGGAAGAACTTCGCGCCTGAATACCTGCAAGCAATTTTCGATGCCATCAAGACGAACGAGATCGTTTTGCCTGATGAGCATGACAACAAGCATGCGTTTGATTACGCGTGGAGGGAGTTGCTCCTGAAGACGGAGGCCGCAGGCCCTCTGGTCATCTGCGATACTAACATCTACGACGCAGATATGTTTGCTGCAACATGGAAGCCCATCGTGTCGACACTGTCTTACGTCTTCATGTCTGCTACTGACGACACGGTCTTCGCCAGGGTTGTCTCGGGCTTCGATGAATGTGCCCGAATCGCTTCCAAGTACAACATCACCGAGGCACTAGACCAAATTATTTACTCGTTGAGTCTGATGACGACACTGACTCAGGACTTAACCTCAAACACGATCTTGAACACAGAGGTTCAAGTTGATGAGAAAAAGGTCATGGTCAGCGAACTCGCCGTCAAGATAGGACGCGACTTCAGGACTCAACTGGCATTGCTCGTCCTATTCCGCGTTGTCACGTCTAAGGAGCATATCATCCGGAAGGGCTGGAAGGACGTAAGTGGGCCTCGCTGATATGACCGTGTTCCTCATCGCTAACATTTGTAATCTAGATCATCCGCATCTGGCTCAACCTCTTCGCAAACTCACTGATCGGCTTCCCTAGTGATCGGAATCGCCTGGCGATATCACCAATCCCGTTGCGAAGTCCGTCACAGGTAATAGATCGCGCCGCGAAGCAGAACGATACGGGCCTACTGCAGGCTTTCTCAAACTTCTTGCAAAGTTACGCAGCTGATGATCCGCCTGAGCCGTCTGAAGAGGAATTGGATAGCACGCTCAGTACTGTCGAATGCATCAATCAGTGCCAGATGGAGGACATCTTTGCCCATCTCTCGTAAGCTGCAAATCCCAATCCCGACCGACCTGGGTGCTAACCAGATTAGAAACCTTCCGGACGACAGCCTCGAGGCCCTGGTTGATGCCTTACTGGATCAAATCCCGGAGGACAGCGGGTCTGGAGTGGTCATCACTGTGAAAGCCGACAACGTGCCGCCGCACTCTCCTGCTTTGGCACAGAAACCCCGGAACAATATATTGTACGACCCCTCGCTCGTCTACATATTGGAGCTGAGTACGATCCTCGCTCTCCGGGACGACCACACAGTCCAGCTACTTGGCAAGCGCGTGGTCGATGCGCTGCAGGCCATACTGCGTGACATCAGCAGTCACCACCCTATTACTGTCTCAAGGACCACATTCTACTCCTTTAGACTACTTCAGGCCAGCTATGTAAGTTCCTCGAAGTATGATAGAAGTAGAGAGGAAGAGGCTCAACCCGACGTCCAGGAGTACGACTTCATCCGCGCCCCAGTACTACTCCACACTGTATCGAGCTTCTCTCCAGAGAACCTGAAGAAGACCTCCAAGCTGGTTCTCCAAGGACTCAAGCTCTGTGTTGACGAGCAAGGCCCGCTGCGAAACGAGACCATGACCTCGCCCGATTTCTGGGCCATCCTGCGGAATTTGGCATCTGAAAAGACGTCCGCGGCGACGGTATTCGAGATCTTGGAGACCGGCGTTGGTCCCTCCTCGACGGCCATTATGGCAGACAACTACGAAGCCGCCATCGGCCTGCTCAACGATTTTGCATCTGCTGCGAGTGCTACTGTACCCAAGGAACCCAAGGTGGACCCAAGGCGGCAACCACGAAAACCAGCTCGTCCAACTTCTGCGAAGCCAGAGGTCGCAAGGTACGCCTGGCTGATCGAATTGTACCCATCCATGCTAACACTTCCTAGCGAGAACCCAGCAGTGCAGCGTGGCATCAAGGCTGTGAACATCATTTACAGCATGACGTCTCGCATCCCGCAGCTCATGAAGCAGTCGCATCTGGAGAACAATGAAGGTGAGGCTTCTTCTAGGGTATCCTGTGAAGGTTCTCGAACTGACGTAGCATCAGCATGGTCTGCGTATTGGCTGCCTATCTTCGAGGCGCTGACAACTCAGTGCACGAATCCGCGGAGAGAAATCCGCCAACTGGCTTTCAATTCGCTCCAGAGAGCGTTATTCTCACCGGAACTGACATCGAGTGACCACCGGGAGTGGACCGCAATCTTTGGCCAGGTTTTGTTCCCGCTGATTTTGCGGCTGCTTAAACCCGAGGTCTTCTCATCGGACCGAGATGGCATGAGCGAGACGAGAGTCCAGGCAGCTTCTTTGCTGTGCAAGGTCTTCCTGCAGTACCTAGTACTCCTCTCTGAGTGGGAAGGAATGCTAGATCTGTGGCTCAAGATCATTGACATCATGGACCGCCTCATGAACAGCGGTCAAGGAGACAGTCTTGTAAGGAACACCATTCTGCATTGTTGACGTGCACTTCACGTACTCACATCGAATTTCTACAGGAGGAAGCTGTTCCCGAGAACCTCAAGAACGTTCTGTTGTTCATGTCGAGCAATGGGTATCTTGTGCCGCCGAGCCAAGATCCATCGAAAGAGAAGCTGTGGTCGGAATCGTGGAAGCGAATAGACCGGTTTCTGCCAGAGTTAAGGAAAGATCTTGCTCTAGAGGAGCAAGAGCGACCACAAAGTAAAGGCGCAGTCGAGCCTCCTGCGTCGGCTGAGAAGACGGAGGATGAGAAGACGGCTGCGGAATCGAAGGAGTTGGACAAAGAGGCATGAAACACGTGACGGCTATGAGAGAATTGAGACGAGGATGACAGGTGCGTACATACTTAGAGACCATGGAAAATGGCATACAAACCGCAGGTGACCACCATACGCGGACTATCACTCCTCTTTGCATAATGGCGCTCAATCTACTGCGAAGGCAAGCAAAGGATCATTCCAGCCTCTGCACCTCAACAGCCAGCCTCTCACGTGCATGGCTTTTGGTTCTCGCCAGGATCGCGCATAATCTGTGAAGCACTCGTCACATCTCGCAGGGCCGCCTCCGCATTTTACTTGCCAAAAGCGGTAAAAACTTCAAGTAGCAACGCTAATTGCCATGGTCTACACGCCTGTGCAGACCCACCCCATCAGTCAAATTGTGCCGCTGGTGTGCTTGACCGAGGGGATGAGAGAGGTTTCTGCTTTGATGGCCTAGACATCCATGGATGTCTGGGATGGTTGTGTTGAAGTGGTGACCCGCCTCTATGTTCAGTTGCAGCCGGACTGGTCTGGCGCTGCTCCCTCCTGGCGGCCCCACGGCTGAGATTGGTAGTGACATGGGGTTTCGGACTGGACTACGATTCTATAGCTTTCAACCTGAACACAGTCGAGCTGCAGAGGAGCCTCCTAGAGAGGAGATTATAATGACACAAGGTGTGCATTCTCATTGGGAGTGCCTCATCTCTGCTATTTAAGGATCAGTTTTGATCCACCCGCCGGGGCCGAATCGAGACTACATGATCGGGGATGAACAGGAGTTCAAGGATGGTCCCCACGGGGCAGAGGTGGATTCAGGCGATGGGGCAGTCCCCACTAAAAGGACTCTGTCAGGCCGTGCAAGGCTTACTTCGACATGATCTTGAGGTGAAGGAGGCAACGGCACACAATATGCTGATAGCATTTTGGATTCGTGCCTACCAGTTAGCCAGCTCGTTCTCCACCATATCCCAAGCATGCTGCGATAGGACCATCTGCGCGAACCAACTTCCCTTCGAATCACTCCCTTGGACCACGACCAGACAGCTCGGCTTCATCCCCGACCGTGGTGTGCTGCTCTGCCAGGACGGCCTGCTCGCGTGTTCGCCTCCGGCGCCAGCCTTCAGGATCGCCGGGGAGAAGTCCACGGCCTCCCAGTACTTCGCCTTGGCCAAACTGCTCACCGAGACAAAGAAGCTGTCCTTGCCCATGAAAAAGTACGGTGTGCCCGTCCTCGCCACAGCGGCATGGGTCAGCTGTGCCGCTGCTTGCACCTGGGGCAACGTGAGCTGCTGCTTCAGGCTTGTACGCATGAGGGCTGCCGTGGTCCCCAGTGGGAAGCACAAGAGCGATGCTGCCGTGGTGTTGACCCAGGTGTATGCGAGCAGGTTCTGGAGATAGACCGTGCCGGTACGCAGGCCGTTGAGTTGAAAACCCCGCAGGTCGACGGCTGATGTGATTCCGATGGGACGGCTTGAGCCTTTCAGAGGCAAACAGGCCAGTCTGAGAAGCCAGGCTGTGAGGAGCTGGTTATCGCTGAAATACGTCTTACTCGTGGCAAGACTATCAGCTTCTTTCCGGAGCCGGGCCACTGTCGAGGCGGGGATGAAGATATTGCGCTGCCTATAGTTGTTCCGATTCTGGAATCGATCTGCGATGAAGCGCAACACCCAGTACCACTTCCTCCAGCCAGCCAAACGGTCTCCCTCGAGGATATAGCGTTCATCATTCGGTATTGGGGAGCTGCATATGGTGCTCATTGGGTCTTCACTCCACTCGGCCAAAGGAGTTACATCTTCCAGCCGTCCAGCGAGCACCTTGCACCAATTCGTCATGATCTCACGTTTACCCACGCCGTCAACAAGGCTGTGCGAGTAATTGAGCGTGACCAACGTTGCGTCAACAAAGGTGATCACATGTACTGCCAGCGCTGGCCTGTCCGAATACAGCCAGTCATCCAGGCGCTTCGGAGCCTCAGGACCGGCGAGCAGTCCGTCGAGTTCTTCAGGTGTGTCTAGCACACAGGGTCTGTCCCTTGAATAGGGCAGTGTCCCGTCCAGCACGTGCTCATGAATACTCATCGCTTGAGCCTCATGGGTGAACTGGACCGCAGGCCGCTTCGGGTCGAACTTGTCCGGGATGTGAAGCTCGAGTTGCCCTTCTCCCTGAGCTAGTGCGTCAGCCATCGACACATTCAGGCACGGTCAGACAGGAGTTTTGGCTTTCGGAATCAAATTGAAATATACAAACGTTGACGCGGAACCGCCCACCGAGCTTCCTCCAATTTGGGCCCTTGCTGATCAGATCTTCGAGAGAACTCTCCAACATGTTCACGTCCAAAGCGTCTTCGAATCGAAATGTCCAGTTCATACACATACTCCGCATCATCACTGAATTCTCAAGAGTCGCCAACTTCAACACTGTATCTGTGGGCACCTTGTCCGGATATCGTCGATGTGAGCTGTTGCCGTTGAACAGCCATGACAGAAGCGACACCATGGCCTGATCTCTTGAGGCTTATGTTGCGCCCAATCACACTGGTACGAGAAACAGTACTTGAGGATTTGATTTGTGGCGTCGTCTCCGGCTATTTGTTCTCCAGGACGATTGTGTTCGGTCTTTATCAGTAAATACACTACTAGGCTTATCCATGTTCTCCTAAGGTTCCTGACTCGCAGGCCCAAGTCAAAGATAAGCACGCAAGATTGATACCTAGTCTGCAGCGTTTTCAACGCTATGATACGTTTGTATATTATAACTAAAGAACTACTTTACTTCATATAAGTAATATTTATCCAGGCCCACTGGTTGCTGCCTTTCCACCGTTTCCTTACCTTTGGGCCATGGGCGCTGGTCCCTTGTCCCTTGCTTGTCGCCTGCATCCGGTAGAAGTCGGTAAGGCGCGTTTGTAACCCTTCTTCGCAGATGTGTGACCGGATCATTGCGAGACGTGTGTCTTGCCACCCCAAGCGGCTGTCTAAAAAAAAAGATCAATTACTTAGGCAAAGCGCTTGTCGCTTTGCTTCTCCGCCCAATACGCGTTGAACTGGTCCTTCTTCCGTTTCAG
Organism: Diaporthe aspalathi; assembly: GCA_001447215.1. Taxonomy (NCBI): domain Eukaryota; kingdom Fungi; phylum Ascomycota; class Sordariomycetes; order Diaporthales; family Diaporthaceae; genus Diaporthe; species Diaporthe aspalathi. Next base: position 196,860 of record LJJS01001748.1, read on the forward strand.
GAACTCGTCCTTCTTAGCGAGCAGTGCTTCGTCCAACATCGCCTCGCCTCGACCCTCCTTATGTAGACACTTCCAGTAGATTTCGTCGACGTCGAAGCTGCTCCGCGCTGCAAGATTGAACCAGAAACGCCCGCTATCCCACGAGTCGCGCATTCGAGCCGAGAGACGCGGCTCTCCAGCAGGTAGGCCTGACGTGCTCTCGGCTTGCTCCATTGCACGGATGAACTGCTCCTTCCGCGGCTCGAAGAGGTCCAGGAATTTCTGTTTTCCCTCGCTTATCATTATAGCTGGGTTCCCAAGTATGAGCCACCACGGCAGATCGTAGGCGAACTGAGCCGGCATGACATTCGTAAACTCGACGTCGAGCAAGGCGGTAATGCGCATTGTCTTGGGATCGGCAAGCATGTTTGATGGCCGCATATCGTCACAAAAGAGCCGGAATGGCCCCAAGTCGTCGATTATGCCGTAGGAAGGGACCAGCTCAGCAAAGCAGTGGCGTGCGACATACCGATCCCAAGTGGCGATCTGGTCTTCGAACCCTATGTTGCGATGCGTTTCTAGGTTTATCTGGAGAAATCTCGCGCGCTCCGAAAAGTAGTCACTCGCGCGACAAAATGTTGACATAGTCGTGAAGTGATCGGCGGGGAAGCCAGCGAAGCCGATGACCTCGTTCATATCGTATGTGAGTGGCGGCTCTGTCACAGCCCAATCGCCTGATTCGGTGTCTGCAGAGATTGCACCAATGCGCGGGAACTTTACGCGCGAAAGCTGCAGCACAAAGCCAGCGATCTGCTCGTAGACGAAATCGAGCTTTGCGTCGTCGATATCTGGATCTAGAATAAGAGGGTCCTCTTCGTTCTCGGCGGGCTTCCTTAGAAGCTCGCCAAGGTCCTCGCCTTCCATGAATTCCTCGATTATGAAAGGTCCCAGCTGCTGCGGGCTCTCTTCAGTGAGACCCCAGTGATGCACTTTTGGAACGGGAATGGTAGTATGCTGAGAGAGGTATTTCATAACCATGACCTCGTTTTTGACCTTTCTCTCTAGCCATGGCCCCCATATCTTCCCCGGAAACGGAAAGCGAATCAGGGCACGTTCGCTGGTCTTGCCATTCCGGACGGCGATGCTGAGATTAAATGAGCCTTTGAAGTAATTAAGGAACTCTCCTGCCTTGTTCCAGTCAAGGCGACTGTCAACAAAGGATACAATCTCATGTTTTGCATCGATGAACTTGCCGATGAATGCCATTTTCGTATCCTCGGCGTCTTGCTTAGCAATGAAGTCGAAGGGCGTCCCCATCTTGTAGGGGAAAAGGGGTTTGGGGGAAAGAAAAGGCGATGCACACGGTGGTGGAAAAATTCGTGCGTGTGAGGATGAAAACGCAAGGGTCCGTCGTGAGGGAGGGGGGACTTTAAGCTATTCTCATGGTGCTCGGGCCGGGACGGGAAACCCCAGCCCCTCGCGCACCGACATACCCACAACCAGGTCGCGACGACTATAACCAGGTACTTAAGTACATGATGACCGGTTGCCTCCAGGATGTTTAAGAAGTTTTGTTTGCACCATTCAGCGTGGCAGCCAATAAGGCAGTTTCCCCCAAGAGGACGTTTTTTGAGGAATCAGGAACAGCGAAACAACGAAACCCACGGGAGTTAGTCAAATCTGTCAGAGTGGGTGACATCAGAGTTGAAAACGTGTGAGTATATTTGTGATCGCTCATTCTAAAAACATATTTGCGCAGAGCCCAGGCCTCCCTCAATTTCCCCGATCCAGTCTTGCCCACACCGCCACACGTGAGAATGGTGATCAAGCAACATGCGGGTACGAAAGTCGGGCGTTTAGAGATGTTGTGACATGCTTTGGCTGGGTCATAATAGTTGGTTTTGTTTTTAATCTAGACACAAATCTCTCTTCTTTTTTTTTTTGGAAAAAAATAAAATAAAATGCGAGCGGTCCCTCCACACAGTCGTAAACGCTCAGGGACCCAGCGTTTGATAATGAATACAATGCCAATAACAGTAACTCCCCCCCCCCCACCAAAAAA